>JAGVSP010001699.1:0-37138 GCA_022494985.1 Micrasema minimum
AAGCAATAAGCCCGCCCTTGTACAATTGCTATGTAATATTACATAAAGTTTTAAATAAATGCAATTAAAAATTGAAAAAAAAACTCAAGCATTCAAAAGCTTATAACGTAATTATCACAGCAGTTGTTTTATTCTGAGTCTTTTTATCGCATGGCTATCGCCGAGTTTCTTCTATGAAAATTGTTATATTTTGAAAATAATCACGATTTGTGCTACTACTAGGTACTATCCCTTGTCCGCACCCAAATGGTACATAGAGCACTGCATCGGTACTCAAAGTGCAGTGTATCTTGATAATTTTATTGTCAGAGGAAAATCAAACATGTTGCAAGCAAAATTTAATTCAAACATTAACATTTCTGCAGAGAATGGTTGATTATCACAAAACGTGATAAATGAGGAAGGCTGCTTTATAACTAAAGAGAATAGGAGCACAGGTAAAATAGCATGTCATTTTAATGCCAGTTGTAGGCGGCTGAGGGGGGATAACGAACCCACCACCTACAGCTGTCATTGAGTCCTGGGGGACTCTCTTTCAGCTAGACAATAGAGGGGAAAGATATTCTACTATTTCATCTACTCTATGCAGTTTAGTGAGGGGGGATGAGGATATATTTGCATATCCCCCCTCCCCTCAAAAGTCACACCCCTCAGTATCTCCGTTTATTTATTCACAAAAAATACAAATATATACATATGAAAGAAACAATGCATGCAGCTGGGAGTGAGAGAGAAAAATGCGAAGAAGCTTGGATCCCATGTGATATGATACCTGCCCATAGTTTTTTCTTCTACTCCAAGTCCTTTACAGTGCATGCAGCTCGACTATGGGATCCGAATGCTATAAAGAAGCCGAAACAGTCACCTTTTTTAAAAATCGTTCTGAAAAAACATTTCGTATCTATTCCTGTTTTAATCTCCTTCTATTCTAGGCAGACATTGAGTATCCCGTCTGCAAAAAGTTTTCAACCATCAACAATATTTTCACCATACTTAATCGAGTAAAATAGCCTAACTTGAAATTATAATATGTAGATGTTTTCCATGCTACGCAGACAAGCTCAAGATTTATTAAATCTTAAAGATGAGTATAACAATGCCTCGGGTTGCAGGTTGAATTTATTTTTTAATTATTTATTTACCTACTTAATTACAAATTGAATAAAAATATGAATATACTACAATTGACACATCTCAACAAAGACAAGAAGTTTGAAAGGAAATATTTAATATACTTCTGACCTATCATTGGCTGGGTTAAGTGGCTACTTAATGTTTAACAACATTTCACATTTCGTCTAGTATTTAATATCCATTTCTGCCAATTATCAAAATTTGCATTTATAAAATGAAATGGAGCGACGCTTCACATGTGAAAGCTCTCTGTCTTCCGTTAATGACAGCCTAGATATCCGTATATCTCTTCCAAACTTCTCGTCTCTGTTGAGGTGTCAATAAATTTAATTTAATATTAGCCCGTAATGGATGAAATCCAGTTTTCGTCTACACAAATATTTGGACATACTCAAAATATTGTTTATAATATTGAATTAAGCTTACCTAATCCTCCAGGATAAGATGCGATTGTATTCTTGAGCTGCACTTTCTCCAGTGCGTTCCACAGCTGGTGGTCCGTGGCGCGACCGCCGGGGGCGAGGTTGTCCCGCACGGGGCCCGCCGAACAGCGCGCCCCCCTGCGGCGTGGCCGCCACGCGCGCGCGCACCTCGCGCACGGGCACGCGCGCCAGCTGCACGCCGTCCAGCACGATGGACCCGGAGCTCACGGACACCATGCGCAGTAGGGACAGGGAGGAGAGAGGACTTGCCGCTTCCTGTGCGACCACATATCGCCACCTGGGAAAATATATCGACCCATAATCGGTAGAACAACGAAAGGTAACGTAACGATTTATTTATTTATTTATTTAATTACAGGTAACTCTACAATGTGACAATATCTATCATTTTACATTTTATCATAATAATTACATACACGGTTTTATTGCACATCAATTACAGAATTACACAGCATTATTATTCTCGTACACAATTTACAGGTTTAAAAAGCTTTAAGTAGTTTGCATTAATATGTTCGATCAGAGGTTATAAAAAGATTTCAAGTTCCTCTTGAATTTACCACATCTATCATTAAATACATCAATATTTAAATGATAAGGGTTTTTTAAAAATTATTGTTAGTAATAATAGCCAATATTGAAATGATAGCTAGATACCTAAATTATTTTAATTTCTTTAGTTTTGAACACAGTCGCGGTAACGCTGTTGTGTCTATGGCTGACAGGTTTACTTTTTCTGAAATGTCTCATACGCTATTTCGAGTTGAACACTGATAGTATGATACTATGTCAATCGTCGCTTCTTTTCTTCACGGAAATCACATAGTAAATGCAAATCCAAAAAACTTTAAAAATCACCACTCTTCGGTTTTTCGATTCTGATATGAATTTTAAGATCTATGTACACTTTTACCTTCCCAGACATAGGCATAGGGTACTAAAAAGATTTAGATGCATCGCAATGTTGTTTGAAATTGGACGCAATATCATTGTGAATTTTGGAAATACTTCACACATCGATATTTCGGCAAAATTTACCAAAGTTTGCTACTTAATTTGGCAATAATAATAATATTATATCAGCGCTATTTGTAGTCTTCGGTCGCTAACTTTTAGGAAATTCTTCAACTTTATTTCATCTTTGAATATTGAAAAAGGAAAGGTATGGTTTGGTGTGTTTACTTATTTTTCATTTTAATATTGCCTTGTATAAACAGACACGCGTATATGAACGTATAATGAGAACATGCTTTTTAGTTCAAGCAATGTTTTGGTTCGTATTGGTGAAGATGAATACACCTATGTCCTATATTTATGTGAATAAAACTATTTATTACCTTCTGACCTCCCGGGATGTGAAGGTTGAGATTTCGTATAACTGGTTCAGTGGAATTTGCATACTTCAAAGATACTCCAGAAAATGTCACTTCTCCTTTTGAAGGCCAGTCAGTAGGAAGGTTGGATTCTGGAAGAAAAACAATCCGATATCAAAAACACAAACATAAACTTCAAATCCTGTAGAATTTCAAATATTTGTTCAAGTAAAACTTAAATCAGGTTTTATTGAATTTATTGATGGAAATTCAACGAGTAATTCTTATACAGAGTGGTCCGAGCGTAGACGTTCAAATTTTTTTTTAGCTTCCTCACATCCAGGGGTATCCAAATTTTCTTCATGTATGTTGCCAAAAAATTTAACCAAAAAAAAATTATCATCTCATCATTGACATTGCATAAAAGGAAAAAAAAAATTTAAAAATTTTTGGTGCGTCACAATGACACTCCGAATTTACTGATAGTTACAAATGTTCGAAAAAATTATCACATCTATTTCAAACGATTTTTTTCAAATATTTTTTTTCGATTTTGAGGATGACGGTGGTGGCAAAATTAAAATAATTAGTAAATAAAGAGCACCTGAAATTCTAGGGAATTAGCGGCTCAGTTTTTTAAAAATTGTTTTTTTTTTGCGCAAAAACAATAAAAACACCCCATTTTGCTGTTTTATCAGAGAATGAACCGATGATTTAAAATGCTATACATTTTTACTTTTTATTTAACAAGTAACATAGTTTGAAATATGATTGAAGCACGTCTAGAGATAATTCAAACCACTCTCCTGAAAAAAGGAGTATTTTTAGTTGTGCTACTTTTATTATGGATATGGAGGTGCGAATTCGAGGATCAAAACTCCTTGGTTAGTTCAATAAATTAAAAATACAACATATAAAAAGGTTTCTAAAAATAGGAGAAAGGACTTGTGATTCTAAAGAAAGCTGAGGGTTGAATTGAATATTTGTGCACAAGCCGTGTAATTTGGTAGGTTGGCGGAACATCGCATAAAAGGTGAATGAATATAGGTAAAAACGTACTCTAGTGCGGGTGGTGGTGGCTGTGTGCGGGGGGTGGTGACAAGGGGTGGGAAGGAGGGGGTAAAGGTTGCCACCGGTCACCCATAAACCATTCCGTCCGACGCCGATGTTACGACTGTATGCTATTTTCAGATACCCAAACTAAATAATAAATACTGCATAATGATACTAAGTATAGCGGAGAAAGACGCAACATTCAAAGAATAACTTTTGCTATTTTCAAAACCTAACCCACTACCTACGGCGAGATTATAAAAAGTTAGGTAAATGAACAATAACGACGCATATTATTCATATTATATTATGTCAAGACACAATACCAATTGATTTTCATTTCGACATGTTTCACTTTACAAAGCTTTCATAAAGTTATTATACGTTATTTCCATCATACGTTTATTTTATGTATTGATAACCTCATGCTTAAAATTGAAAAAAGTTTTTTGTTATCTTATTGCGTCGGTAAGGTTTGTGTTACAATTTTTTTTTTGAGTTTATTAAAAAAATTAGTGAAACGAAGTAAAACTTCTTTTATTACGAAAAAATGTCCACAAACAATTTTAGTTTATTGAACCAAAAATTATTGACGAATCAGTCGGGGGCCTTCAAATTATTGTTGATAGGCTTAATTGGCACTCCACGTGCATGGGTTTAAAACTCAAACATTGGTAAAACCCATGTCATGTGTAACAGCTCGTGTCAAGATGCCCAGATCCCCCTGGCTTTGTCAGGACGAGTCATCGAAAGGGTCGAGAGCTTCAAATACCTGGGAGCGTACATGATAGAAAACGGCAGAGTTCAGAAAGAACTGGGAGTGCGGCTTAGATGCCTCCCGAGATCCTTAACCATGAGTCCTATTAATATTGGCGGGTCGAGTTTGGGGGGGGCAGTGTCCGAGGCATTATGTGGGGGTTTAGTAATCGGATAATTTAAGAAGGTGATTAGCCCTAGCCCGTACGCGGCGCGGTGCCGCCAGTGCGGGTTCCGAACATAGCCGTTTTCAATATTTACTTGCTCTCTTTGACATCTGTACGCATTTATTCCAACTTTTTTTGGTTCATTCGATAGATCTATCTTTCCTGTACACAGGGGAATTTTTTAACCATGATTGCCTATTTTACAAGGCATCAGGTTCTCGGCGTCCTGGTCGTCCACTGTTGACAATTCGTCGGCAGTTTGCGTCAGAGCTGCGGGACGTGGACTTGACTTGGGAGGATGCACGGGAGCTGGCGGCCGATCGCTTGGCCTGGAGGCAGTTTGTGGATTCCATATGCTTCACATAGGGAGCGGACATGGTATGATGATGATGATGATGATGAACAAAAAAAAAAAAATTAATTCAACTGAGAAAAAAAGGTTGATTTTCCAATCATTCTATTCGTAAACGAGTAGACGCTAAATATTTTATTTTGAAGCTACGGGACGTGAATATCGCTTGGGGGGATTGCGGCCGATCGCTTGGCTTGGAGGCAGTTTGTGGAATCCATATCATGATGAACATGTTATACTCACCGGTTGTTTCATAATCCTCGATAGGCAAAGTGGAATATTGCTGAACCCTCTCCACAGCGCTCATGTACATCTCCATGTCCGATAGGAACTTCACCACCCAGTTGAGGTAGATGGGCACCAGGAGGGTGTAGTTGATGGTCAGCCCCACGAGGGACGGCGTCACCGCAGTGGGGTACACCTTGGCGGACAGCAGGGCGGCGTTTATGGCCGCGAACACTATAACGCCTCCCAAATAGTCCTGAAATAGTAACAAAAAAAAACATTTAGTTTGATTAAGGGAGCATTGTAATTATATATATATATTTTTTAAATTTTTTTTTTTAACCACCTCAACAGGCCATGAGGCCCAATTACAGAGGGGAACAACGTCACAAACACCCAGGTTTGAGAAAAAACCCCAAATCTCAGTACCTATTGGTCAAAAAAGTCAGACTTCCGAGAATCCGCTCAAGTAATAGTTTTGTGCACAACGAGAAAATAAATATTACACAATATAATAAGTGATTAGTAAGTATATATATCTAAGTACATAAGAATTCCAAAGGGATTAGTGAATTATTTCATTCAGATATCTGTTCGATGTTTTATCTTTTCGAGGAAACTGATGTATTAATCAGGCTAATTAAGTATAATAATGAATTTGACTAGTCAGTATTATAAAGATTTAAAATACCCCGAAAACTAAGAATTTAAACTTACTAGAGCTACTCCAAGCCACCTGTTACTGGAGTTGAGAATGATGAAAGCGTTTGTGTTGATATCCATTTTGGCCCAAAGCATTTTGGTAAATCTCTCCTGTTGCCCATACGCCCTGATGTATGGAAGTCCTCCGAGGGTTTCTCCGAAGTGGGAGAATATCGGAGACTTGGTTATGGCATCCAGCCTTTGTAGTTCTCTAGAAATTATTAGCAATTAAATAAAACCAATAAATAAATTAAGATCGATCGTTTAGTTTAATAATGATATTTATTTTACCTTGCAGAACACCGATAAAATTTCTGAATGATATAATACAATACACAAATAGGAATTGCAATAATCAAAAACCACGGAGTAATAACAATGTTCATCAATGTGGCGGATAAACACAGCAACAAAAACTGGAGCAGCCTCTGAATTGAAGTTGCAATTTTCTGAAATAAAAAAGGTGTTTTAGTGCTTTGGTGAATTCATCCAATATCATATTAAAAAATACACCACTTATAAACTTACCTTGTCAATTATTCCAATGTCCATAGAAAACCGATTGATTATCCTTCCGAGGGGAGTGGATTCAAAGAACGACAGCGGATATAAAATAATATTCTCTAATAGTTTAGCGTGAAGAGTCTTCCTCGCCAAAGCTCCAGCATACTGACCAATGGCGTTGGAAGCGAAGGACATGAAAATTGATGTTATGGACAAAACTGAATAAACCAGCAAGTATCTTTTTACCTAAAAGAATAGACAAACTTTCATTGAAAAATCGTAATATAATCGGTTGAAAATGTTGAATAAATGAATACATATTTTCTTACGTTGTTATTATTGACACTAGAATTGTCTCCAGGATTTGAGCTCTTGCTAGTCCATTCACTAAGCCACACGTCAGTGTAAACTCTTAGGCACTGCCAAGCAATAGAAGAGACCAAGTAAAGGGATCCAGCACATACTCCGCATGACTTGAAGTACTCCAAGTAAACTCTTTTAGGAATCTTTCCATATTCTCGTTTTTCGTCCGTCACTAATCCATCGCATGTGATTTCTGAGGCTGGAATGTCAAGTTTAATAAAGGGGTGAAATATTACAGAGGATAATGCGATGCAAGTATGTCATTATCATATTGAAAACAGTGACCTTTATAATATATTGCGGCCAATGTTAAAAATAAATCAAAATGACCTACTAAAGTCATCATCCTCCATGAAGTCATCGCTGTTGGCCGACTTAGTTGATATAATTCTCCGGATGGGAGTATGTTCCCGATCATTCGAAGATAGGGAGCGTCTGAAATCACCATGCAATTTGAACTTAGTGTTTGTCAGCAAATAAAATCATCATTTTTTCATCATCACCGATTTTCATAGTAAAATACTTACTTTCTCTTGGTGGATGATCTGGAGAGAAGGCGTTTTATTATACTTTTTTGTCTCGTAATTTGCAACCCTTCAGTTTGTGACTCTATTAATTTTTGTGTCGACATAGGGAACAGATTTCGTAGAAGATACCTCTGCTGGATTCTGTCACCATTCTGCTGTCTAGAACACCTGTCACAAATTTAATTAATTAATGAAAATTAACATAGTTTGATGAATCACGTAACTTGACTTGATCTGAGATCTGAGAATCTAGCACGGCATCTAAGCAGATGATTTTAAATTTAATTAAAAAACAATATTTACAATTATTTTCACAAAATATATGAATTAGACAGTAATTGATATTTAATGTACAGTGCGTATCTACTTACCCGGTTATCGAGTCTATTTCTGACACAGTACTAAATTGTATGGTAGGGGTAGATAATTGCCTATGAAGGGATGTTGGCTTTACTTTGTGCTTAGTAACTTGTAGAGAAGTTGATCTCTCGGCAGTCTTGTGTTTTCTAGATCCGATTCTGAGCGAACTTTGAACATTTCTACGTCTAGTAGAACTTCTTTTTGGCGCGGAATTTCTTAGAATTTCGTCATCACATTCGTCAGTTGGTAGGAGGAGATCGTGAGTGAAATATCGCGAGCCTTGTGGGGTGAATCGTTTTTTTTAGTGGAATAAATGATGCCTGAAATAATTAGCATAATTAAGTATATTATTTTCCATAACAATTTAAATAAGTTAAACAAGGAAAATAAACGGATGAAGTCATTATAAGGTTTTCCGGGAGTCAGTATATATATTTTTTTAAATACACATTTTAAATTTACGTGTACATTTCAAGTAACAGAAGGTTTGATGAGTGTCCGCACTAGGATACCCTGTGTCAAGCAGAGGCTAATAAATATAGTGGTAATAAAAAATCTCTCTCTTCCTTTAATTCCGACTATTTGAAAGCAGTCCCAAAACTGAAATATTTGAGTATATCATAAGAACTCAAATGTTTCTTTTTTATAAAAAATAAAAAAAAAAGTTAAATCGCGGCTTAGCTTTAGGTGTAATTTTCGTTGTGTTGTTAACTTATTAGGCCTAGACCCGTTTTAAGGCAGTAGATATTTAAAATTGACGTACAATTTTTTTCAAATATTGACATAAAATTTACAATCATAATTTTTTTAAACATAAAAAACACAAAATACAATTTTTTACAATTAAATTTCTGTATCCGCCAAAACAACTTACGCATCCCTCCTCATCGTCCTGATCCTGGTTCTCCCTGAGCTGCCTGCTAACCCTGCTGGCCATGCGGAGCAGCTGCCAGTGGCCGCGGGCGGAGCGCCCCTCGGCGAGCCCGCCCGCGCCCCCCGCGCCGCTGGCCCCCCGCAGCAGGGAGCGCCACTCCTGCGCCAGCTCCGGACGCTCGCCCTCTACCTCACGAAAGGTTCCCACGGATTGCACACGCCCGTTCTCCACGTGGATTATCTGGGTATTATTAACTTGGCATTTAATATACATGCGTCTTATTGCGAATATTAAAAAAAAATCGGTTAAAGTATAATATAAACAGTCAAAATTAAATACCTGCATAGTTTAACTCTAACAATTATCATAATACCTAAAAACATTTTGTGTGCGGTCAAATGCTTTCGCTAATTTTTTGATTTAAAAGATAAAAGGCGGAATTTTTTCATCAAGACTTGGCGAGATAATTATTCACCTAGTGGTCAATAAATAATAGCCAATGACAGGTCACAAGTCTTGCAAACGCCTAGATACCCACATTTCTTTCAAAACTTCTTTGTTTCTATTGAGATTGAGGTATAAATAAAGTATCGATTTTCCAAAGGACCTATTAAAGTTTTCTTAAGGAAATTTAACGCAAAGTGATATTTTTATAATCGTTTATGTATTCATGACAAGTCATTGATGGATGTGACTTGTTTTTAAACATTTTTTTATATGGTAGGTATATTGTTGACCAATATGAATTTCCATACCAATTTTATTTCGTGGAAATAGGAAAAGAATGATGGTGGGGAGTGGGAGTGGATGTGAATAAAGTGTTTGGAGATGATATGCAACAAGAAGAGTGCAAAATATCGGAAAATTCAAATAATAATAAAAAAAAAACACATTTCCCACCCACCATCTAACAGGATATATTTATTTAGTAAATTGCTTGTAGGTATTTTTATTTAAGTACACTTACTTGCGCAGTAAAATTTATTTCATAACGATATTTTACCTTATTGTACTACTTATATTTACTACTTACCATTATACCTTGTACTACCTATATTTACTTTACTATGATTACTACTTATATTATGTAGGTACTTTTAGCGTAACCTCCCTCACCAAGCACAAGAGCTTGTCTTTTTTATTGGTGAGGTAAAGCGTTAAGATAATTTTGTAAAATTATTGTGTTATTTTAAGCTTGTAAACTCGAATGTACTAAATAAATAAATATTAATAAAAAAAAATTAAAAAAATATATATACCTACGTCGTTACAAAAAAAAAGTTTATATCTTATATTTATATTTATATATCTCCCGCTCGGGGAGGATATTATCCCAAAATTGTGAAATATACAGTTTTAATTAATGTTTATCATCTTTTCAATATAATGTATTCAAAGTACCTACCTCAGATATTAAAATATTTTGGTATTATTAAAGAGTAAATATGAAGTGATGCAGTCTGTGTACCTGATCAGCCTGCGGAAGGAGATGCAGGCGGTTGGTGGCCATGACCACGGTGCGCTGGTCGCGGCGCGCGGCGCGTCGCACGGCCCGCTCGAACACGCGCTGCGCCACGCCCGCGTCCAGCGCGCCCAGCGGGTCGTCCAGCGCCAGCACGCCGGCGCGCGAGTACAGCGCGCGCGCCAGGGCCACGCGCTGCCGCTGGCCGCCCGACAGCGTGCGCGCCGGCGCCAGGTCGCGCGCGCCCAGCGCGCCCAGGTCGGCGCCCAGCGCGCACGCGCCCAGCACGCGCCGGTAGCGCCGCGCGCGCATGCCGCGCCCGAACACCACGTTCTCCCGGATGCTGGCGCTGCTCAGCCACGGGGACTGGGACACGTAGCCCACCGTGATGTCACTGGAGAAACGAGGAGGACTTCATAATAATACACACCCCCACTACCCAACCCCAATACACAACCCCACCCGCTCATACACAAACACACTCTCATTAGTTTTTTCTTTCTTTAGTATTTTTCCCACCTACATATACACCGTGTAACAAAACTCGATGTACGAACGAGAAACCATTGAATCTACATCATATTTGGAGTCGATTTTGTAGTTTTTTTAAATTGATCATACCCATAGTTTTCGAGAAAATTGATTAAGAAGTTGATTTTTTTCGATGCATTTTTGCAAATTGTTATCGAATATAATTTATTTAGTCAAATTAATATTCATAAAGAAAACAAAATAAAAAACTGCATTTTGATAAGAATTGTGCAATTTTACTTAACCAGTGGTACTTAAGAAAGCTTATGAGAGGAGAATTATTTTTTTTTAACCTAGGTTCAAAGGTCATATTCCACATTGTATCATTTATTAATTTATTGAATTGCTGTGGAGTTCGTTACTTAAATAAATAAAATAAATACGAAAATTGTATTATTTTTATCAATCTATCTACTTACGTTGGTCGGGTAACATTTCCCTTTACTAAGTTCATCTCTCCTACTAGAGCAGACAGAAAAAGATGATTTTCCACTTCCATTTTTTCCAACCACCATAGTCAATTTTCCTAAAAATGTATTTGCAATTAATTAGTACCTATTTATTTTTTATCTTATTTACAAATTTATGAAAGAAAACGCTTTGATTAAATTGAATTTACTTTAAAGAAATCATTATAATGGTTACTAGCATCATGGTTTTAGATCATTATTTTTTCTCAATCATTTACAAATGATGGTAAGCATTTCTTTAATTTTGATGACTTAATTTGCTGGACTAGGCACCAATGTAATTATATTAAAATTGACATTTCAATAGAGACGAAAAGTTTGAAAGATAACATGGATGTAATGGATTTTATTGTGAAATTTTAAAATACTAAAAAAACAAAACTACCTTTCGGAATTTTCACGTGGTCCATTATGCTGATTCTCGATGCAGTGTCATCTCCCGATCCCCAAACAAAAACAGATTTGTTGAAAACGTAATCATACTGATTAATATTATTGTGACACTCGTCAATGGATTCCGCCAAACTTTCTTTGTCTGAAATATCTTTAAACACATCATCACATTCCGTTTCTTCTATTTCCTCGATATTATCGAGCGAGTATGAAGGTTCCTTAATGATATCAGAAAGATAACTATTTCTGTTGTTATTATATTCGTTGTTATTAGTGGCGACATCAAGGGTTTGGTTTATTTCAGGAAGATCCAAAAATTCCGCCAGTCGTCTTGTACTCACCTGAAAAATTAAACGCTTAAAACTATCATAAAATATTTTTTATCACGACTTTCAAGAAAATTCATCTCAAGCTAAGGTATTTATTTTTGACTTCTACATTATTTAGCTCGTATAAGCGGTTTTATTTAACTTATTTCATATTATACAAGTTAAACCAAATTTTACTTATATAATAATATAACAAGTGTTATTTAATATTTAGTATTGCCATGTACCTAGGGATCACTCTTAAGTGGAACCTAGTCACCGAAAGTAAGCTCGGTAGAAGAAACGTGCCGAAAAATGAGTGAAAATTTGTTTGGCGCGATCTAGATTTAAGTTTATCATGTTATACTTAAATGTACCTTAAAAAATATTGTTTTTAATTCGCCATCTTTATGGCGAATCTTTTAACTTTTTGAATGATTTATTGCTCTCTATTTCTCAATATTTTATTTTAAAGTAATTTTATTACTATCTATTATAAACTTTTCAAGAGTGAAGATCATTTCTATTTCGGTAATAGATAGTAAATTGATTAATTGATTGAACTTACCAATGCTGAGATGAATATTGGAACGGTAATGGGAAATATGAACAGGGGTACTGTAAGTTGATTGAAGAGAGCAAGTCCAGCGAAAACATTTGCGGGGGTCATCTGTTCTTCTTCCAGGAAGAAGTAAAGTCCGAATGTCACCAAAGTTATTAGTACGGATGATGCGTGAGTCAGAAATGCTGAAAAAAATGTCAATCTATTAATTAATATACGGATTTTTTTAAAAAAAAATTACATGGCTCATAAAATTATCCCAAGTAAAATAGTTTTTTTTCAAAAATGTTTTCATGGAGGTTTTGTTCTAGAGAATATTAAAGAAAAAGAGAAAAGTTTATAAAATTTAGTAGAATAAAGTAATTTAAAGACCATGGCCGCGGTTTTACGAATATTTAAAAGCATATATACTCGTACATCTATGTAGTTGACCTAGGTAGTATGATTTAGAGATTTAGGGGTTTTCAGAAAGCGGCCGGATGAGAACCTATCCCTGACCTGGAACTACCCAACGGCCCTATATCCTTCCGGCACTGTAACCTTAGAATATTCAATTTATGGCAACAAGTCGTGTGGGAGGAAGGACCGTAGATATTTATTATTTATTGCAGGATTTTTTGTACGAAAATAGACCTGAATCAGAGTTTACATATCATTTTGTTAGGGACTGTATTTCCTTGTTTACGTTGTATCATTTTTCGTAATATTATGGACAGTCAAACCCAAACCCAATGTGTGTTGGTTTCTTGTAGCCGAAAGCTTTTTTTTTTCCGTACATATTATCTACCACGATGTTATATTAGGTAGAAAAGTAAAAAAAATGAATGTCATTATTGACTGATTTGTTCTAATTGGTTCTATCGACACGATAATGTTTGTAAAACCATTCTTTTCGGAAAACGAAATATCGTATGTAGTAAATGCTAGTGAGGGTATGTTATTATAACAATGATAACTTTTTAATGTAAATTATTATCTTACTGATCAAAGCCCAATAAACGGACTCATTATTCAAGAACTCCAGCTCCTTATCTCTCGCTTCTAGAATCTTCTGTCCGTACAAAGTCTCCCAGCCGTACATCTTGAGGATCTTAATTCCCTGGAAGACTTCGTTGATCTTCATCATCCTGACGTCACTCCTCTCCGCCGTGACCTTGGAGTTGAAGGACATCTTCTTCCCGATGTAAAACTGAAGCGGAGTCATCGTGAAAATACAAATTGTTGCTCCGATAATAGCACTCACTCCGAGCTTTAGGTATAATAAATACATGAGAACTGCTATCTAGAAAACATAACAAATTTAAAATGTTAAGAAGTATTTGCATTTTAACATTGTCACACACACAATTTAACTCTACCTAAGAAAATAATCGAAATTCATAAGATGCCATAATCATTGCACGCACATTTTTAATAGAAATAACTAAAAACTAATTTTACAGTATTTAAAAATCTACTTGAATCCTCAGTTCGATCTGAAAAAACAGAAAGCGGACAAAAATGTGATGGTTTGTAGGGGTTGTAGGAACGATTTAACATACTTTACACAGACTTGTTAACTTAATTGTCTTCAGTTTCATCATACCAAATAAAGTGTAAAATGATTCAACTCTTCTTACTTTCAATGGAATGGCCCAAACATAGTGTCCGATCCAAATAAAAGACATTATGTTGTAGGAGTCTTCAGATATAAGGTTGGTGATCATACTCCCTTCAACGCCATCGTCATCTTTAGAGTTATTTTTGTGTTTTTCTTCTGTTATTTTTCCGTTGGATATTTTTGTTTTTAAAATAGTTTCGTCTTCAGGAATCATTAGTGGAAATGAATCAGAGTTTGACCATAGTGCCATTTTCATACATTTGTCATAAACCAAAGACTGAAAAGGAAAGAGAGAAAATGAATGCACAATTATAAAAAATCTACATAAGAAGTATAAATGAATAGAAATAAAAGATTTGGTAGGTTATTGACAAGGTTATACGTTTTTCTAAATTGAATGAAAACAATAGTTTAGTAGTAGGTTTACGAGTAGGTACTCGTAAAAGCTCGCAGAAAAGGGTGTCCGTCAAAGAATAAAGTATAAATGAATTTTGTTGTATCGTAATTGTTTTACCTTACCTGTAAAGCTGATTTTAATCGGATTCCTTCTATATTGAGCAAGTGGGTGGATGCCTGGGATAGTGTTCCCTGCGCAATGGCAGCCAGGAACACCAAGATGCCCATAACGTAGCCATTACTGAATAATTGATCGAGTGTTGGGAAACGCTTGCTTTCCTCGTGGGACACATTGACTCCGCTGTAGACCAGAGTGTAGTCTATAATTACGGATATTCCGAGTGGCCCGATGAGACCTACGCAATCTCCAAGCAGTTTGAAAAGACCGCCCCAAAAATTATTCGGCCATATGAAACGAAAGAAGCACTTCCAAAGCGACGGTTTTCTTTTGCGCGATTTTGCGTTTACCTGAAAATGTTACAATTATGTTGATTTAAAAATGGATGGTTATTGGTATTTTGTTTTTATTTTAAACATGCTAAATAAAATTTAAAAAACATGTATGTACACAAAAACAATTTAAAAAAAAACGTTAATGTGTTTTATTTTACATTTCTATAAACGAGTACGTATTTCCGCTATGCACCATGTTTACAGGTGTAGGTTTACCAAATACTGTTTTTCTATCATTCTAGGTTTACAAAAAAAATACACACTAGCGTAGCCCCATGCAACAATAGAAAAAAATATTTTGAAAATTATATTTAAGTTTTAACTCATTGTTATGTATATTTATATCTAGTAATTTTATGTTGAAAATATTATTTTTTTACCTATGTTTTTCTTAATCAAGATTTGAACTAAATCCTAGGCTTTTGCTTTAGAAACTCAACGTACTAATCATTAATAACGATGAAGTTTAAATTGTAAATACTAAACAATATCGAGATTTATATCAGCTAAGAAAAGAACTTGATGTTGAGTGTTTACCAACTCCGTGTTGTAAATATCGTAAAATTTCCTGAATTGTACTTCAGCACACTCTTCCTGCGGTAGAACACCCAAGTCCCCGATTTCTATAGGATCCTGGTTCCCCTTCCACAGTAAATTATTCAACCACCAGAAAGTCATTTGTGAGAAAGCGTTCGCCACATTGTGTTTATAGCAAGGCTGTTCGGGGATTTTTTCCGCATTTGGTAAATTCGACGAGCCTGAGGTATCCGTGTGTAATGTTAGCTGGAAACAAGATTCATCCTTCAGAAAATTATACAAACATAATGGAACTTATTTAAAAGTAACTACATACATATGTAGAGCGAAAAAGATGGAACTAATGTTGGTTTAATTTCAGCCTGTTGAAGTACAAACATTTATTATATCCTTTGTATGTATTTTCCTCTCTCTGATTAAACTTCAACTAGACTACCAGGCGATGAAGTGTTCGGCACAGCGACAAATTTAGGAAAATGGAAATGTTTAAGGTGTTCAGGTAATTTATTATACAAATCCTTTTGACTTTGATTCAGGTAATATAGGAAATATAATAATTCATTATAAAAATATAACAAATAAAGCGTGTAATGTCGATGTCAGATGATTTTAAAATGGTACTGTGTATTAGTAAAATTGAAAAGAAAATTATTGCAAGTTTCTAGAATTAAGTCCTACGTTTTAAAGAATTATGTTTGGTTTAAATTAGCATTCTTCAGATAAACCCTAGATATTTATTACATGTCTATTATTCATATAAATATATTTTAGATCACCTTTCTTTTTCATACAAAGTTTTGTATTTTTCAAGGAATGTCTACCAGACCCACCTAAGTATGTTTTTCAATTAAAATAATGGAGATCAGTAGACTTTAATCGAATTACGGCGCTGAAATGGTTTAAAAATGTAAATCGAAAGCATAAACTTCCCCTAACTTCAAAATGGTAGGTGGGTACCATTCTAAATATAGGTTGAAAGGAATTGCAATGTGCGTGTCGAAAGCTTATAAAAATAGAATAATCTCATTTAAAAATAAATCGTAGCTATTATAGTTACAAAGTATAGATTTTGTGATTAACAAATTTTCTAATCTATTATTAAATGTAATAGCTTTAAGCGGAAATTATTTCTTCGTAGTCTGAATTTTTTATTCGGTATAATCCTTACAAAATGGAGCTAACCCCCATGGCTTAATTTGAATATTAATGTTAGTACATATCAAATTAATTAAAATCTATCTGTAATCTCTGAGCCTCATGATACAGTTAGTAAAAAAGGATAAACTGGGTTAAAAATGAAGCTTTTGGATTCAAATATCAACAAAATTAAAATAAATCAATTTCGATTTGTTGATTCTATGGGTTAAAACAATGAAAAAAATAACAATATTACTTTATGTCATATTAGTTAGTACCCCGACATATTTTAAACGCTATGCGCCTTAAGCTCTCTCCTTGGAAACTTTTTTAAGCTCTCTCCTTGGAAAATTCCATATCTGCGTCATACCAACCCTCATCGTACTCTTTTTGGTATAACCAGGCTTTCTTATTAAATCCTTACTAATTGTTTTAAAATTTATAGTGCTATCACGAAATAAATTACAATTTAATAGGGGCTTGTTTTAACGAGTGTCTTTAGGGGATGGTCGAAGAGAGGGAGCGTATTTTATTATTTACTTAAATATTTATCTTCCATCAAACGTCGAACCTGCTGTACATTGCAAAGTAGATATTGGCGGTCCTCGTGGCGTAGAAGCTAACACGCTGGTGAGCTACGGAGTCTCCAGGTTCGATTCCCGGATAGATCACTAAAATTTTTATTTTTATTTTTTAAACCTGGATGTTTTGTAATTTTGTTCCTCTTTGTTATTAGGGCTCCTTTCCTATTGAGGCGATTGATAATTAAATAAAAGATAACACTTTAAATTATTTATATTTAGTATTATATATCATGTTTTTATGTAGGTAGGTACAGCATAGTATCATCGGCTACACAAGAAAATGGTGTAACTGCAAGATGGGAAATTTTACAGGAGAGACAAAAAACGTCACAGATTTGTTAAGGATGCATTGTTACATGATTCGCCTCATCTGTGATTTAGATTAGTAAATAATTTTTTGGAATTAAATCCTTTTTACTATATACAGCTAACGATCGAAAACTAACTAATGGCATAAAAAAATACGTTTCAGGAGTTACTACATTTTTTTGGGTAGCTGACGATATTCTCTATCACATAAAGCAATAGTGACATAACTTAAAAATTGACTAAATTATGAATATATAACTAATTAAAGTTAAATAAAAAATACTTGGTACACTTCCACTTTTATTTATTTTGACCAGTTAGCGCTTTCACCCTGTAACGGGCATCTTCAGACTGGACCAGATGCCCGTTACAGGGTGAAAGCGCTTACTGGTCAAAATAAATAAAAGTGGAAGTGTACCAAGTATTTTTTATTTAACTTTAATTAGTTATATATTAATAATTTAATCATGGAATTCCACCAAGTAATGTCAATAAAAAATATAAATCGAATTAAAAATTTACGTTTTTTAGTTGAGTTTCAGAAATCTACCGCCGGAATAGTAGGTATCTATAAAAAACAGATTTAAAATGATTACTCACCTCGACGTATAAGGATAAAGCGTCATTCAATGCTAGGATGACTAAAACTCCAGTCAAACTAACAGCCAGCGAAAAAATGGCTTCTCTCCATGTCAAATTCATTTGCGAGAAGTGAACAACTCTCAAAATTCTCCACACAGCCGCCATTATCCAGAATCCAATATCGATTCCAAGAAACGTAGCCAGTCCTTTCCTTTCGACTGCATTATGGAACACGAAGTTAGAGGTTACAGCGAGAATCGACATCACAGGGACTAGAAAATGGCGAACTGGTACATATCGGCTGTCCAACACCATGCAGCATTCTCCAATCTCCAGGATATGAAGAACCATCAGAAATATTACCAGGAGACATCGGACGTAATGGCCCGACAACTTGCGGTAGCGGGTAGAGCGCCTGCCAATAAGAAAAATACATTTTACACAAAACGAAATGAAAACACAAAATTAGGTAATATAATATTTTTAGAGGAAAAAATATCGACTGGCCGGTTCATAACAAATACGCACTTCATTTAAAGGAAAATTCTTAGACTGAATCTGCGAACATTCAACAAAATTGCCAATGAAATACAATATTTTAAATTACCATTTCAGTGAAAAAAAAGTTTGTTTTTTTGACAGAAACAGCCAACTGATTGCTTCCCGCTATTCCACAAACGAAACTTGCACAGATTATAAATACTAGTAATACCGTAGTAATACCAAATTATTGAAATTGGTAAAGGATAAATAAAGAAAAAAATACTGGTGATATAAATTAATTACATATGTATTTTTTTATCTTTGGTCTATGCTTGTGGCGAGCATTCTTGTATTTTTTTCCGCGGGGAAAATTCTATCGTTTTTTCGAAAATTCTTTAAATTGATTGATATCCCAACAGATACAAAGAAACTCTGGAAACGAATTTGGATTATCTAGGCTATAAATTTGTTCATAAAGCAGCAGGTACCTACCTAATATACATGGTGTAACAAAACTTTATGCACAAGCGGGAAACTAGTGAATCTGCGTCATATTTGGAGTCGATTTTGAAGAATTTTAAAATTTTATTTGACCCTAAGTTTTGAGATTTTTTTTGCGAATTGTTACAACAATTTATAATTTATAGAGAAAACAAACTAAGAAAACCGAATTTTAATAAGAATTTGATGAATTTTACTTAATCTGCCGTACTTGTGAGAGCTTTTTAGAGAAGAAAAAAAAATCAATTCAGTTTAGATTAAAAAATCATATAACACATTTGACTTCAAATATGATGTAGATTCACCAGTTTTCGGGTTGTACTACGAGTTTAGTTACTCTATGTATAATATGTTTAGAAATTAGGTCGGCAGGTTGGCACCTACTTTAGTTGATACTTTATACAAACTCATTAATTTATATTTATGTTAATTTTGATGTATTTTTTTGTTGTAAAACTTTATTCAACTTGGTAGCTTTTTTTCATGTATCTGTATGTACATTATTTTGTATAGTAATATAGTACGTACATAGGTATACTGTACACTGCATAACTTAGAGCAAAACTGTAACAAGGGCAGATTTATCTAGGTATTAGCACACATTGAGTCATTAGTATAACTGGGGTGATCCTAACCTTTACTATAATACTTAATATTTACACATACCTATCTGCAAGTGTATAGCGGTACCCCACAAACTGCAGACATAAAAATATCATCCCATTGCCCTACATTTTAGCAGACATAATAACGTTTCATGGATACCCATCTATATAAATATATAATAATATCGTTTTATGTTAGTTATTTCCTCAGAGTAAAGTTATTTCCAACTCTGGCTGTAAGTCGTAAATAGCTCGATATTGAAATATTTGAGTGCTTATCTATGACTAGCATCACTTATCTGCACATAATGGTGCATCGGGCACTGCATTGGTACACCAAATGCAGTATACAAATCTTAATAATTGATTATACCCATAATATATTTTACGCAATCGATCACAAACATTTTTAAATTAAAATAATTTTGTCATTAGTCATTGTTATCTGTATATAAGTAATTGGAACATTAACATCTGTGATTGTTCCGTATATGTACAGAAAACAAATAAATAAAATGGGTAATAGAACATTGTTGTAAATTACAATATTACTTTATTTTAAAGTACATTATTATTTATGACTGATTTTTGTTGCTAAGAAGCACAGTGTCAAAAACGATGATGTGCCAAAATACCTATGCGCTAACAAGCTGAAACAGCTATTACTAAAAACAATGTTTTAAATCATGTTGATATACATAAAAGTATGACTTATTTCATCATTATAATTTGATATTCGCTCGCTTCATGTGCTCCACGTAGGGAGCAAATATCGAATTAGCCCACAAACTGCCTCCAAGCGATCGGTCGCCAGTTCCCGTGGATCCTTCCAAGTCAGGTTCACGTTCCGTAGTTCTGACGCTAACCTACATTTAATATACCTACCTACTAATAATTGGCTTATTTATTGTACTAATCTATTTTTAGTGGATAAAGCTGTAGGTATAAATTAATCATCGATTAAGTTAAGTATAAGTCTGTAGGTTGGTCTTAAACCAAGTTTCATTCTTTATCAACTATGGCAGCGCTTTCCAAAATGGGAGGCGCGGGCTATTTATTGCCATGGGAGGTGCCAAAAACTTTCTAAGAAAAAATGATACAAATGGTGTAAAAAAACTCGTATTTTTTTAATACAAAAAAACTTCTTCAATTCTCTCGAAAACAATTTCTAATTCTCAGGTCAAATAAAAAAATAATTCTACAAAATGGACTCCAAATTTGACGTAGATTCGCTTGTTTGTCGTGTTTTGTTACACACTTTATTTCAAAAGTCAATAAAATTTTCGTAAATGAGAAAAAAATCTTTTGTTGGATGCTTTGTATTAGGAGGGATTTACTTTGTAGAAATATAAATAAGTAAACGGAGTAATAATAAATAGAATAAACTATTAAGTAAAATTAGAAAACAAGTTAGTAAAGTTTACACATCGAAAGAAAATGTAATATATATTTTTAAAATGTATGCCCTTTTAAATTGATGCATTATAAAAATCTACACACTGCGTCGAGAAGAAGCTCCTTTCAAAGTCTGTGTATGTATATGCCGAGCAAGGGAGTGTTTTACGTTCTTTCAGAAGATTGTGTACTGCCATAACGAGCGAGAAATTGGCATATACCTACTATAAGCTTCTGTGAAAATTAGTGTATCAACATACCGAGAAAATGAATGATTATACCGGGCTACAGGTAATCGCAAGCTGCACCCTATATCTATTAAAAAAGAAAAAGTAGGGAGGGAGGCGCGAAAATTTTTTTTAGGGAGGCGTGGTAGCATAAAGTTTGGAAACCGCTGATCTATGGTGTAGTTACTACACAGGGGTGGGGAAATAGAATTCGAGGAGGGCCATATTAAGACATTATAGCATTTAAGCGAGCCAAAAAGGTTTTTCTGAAAGTAACAATTACAACAAAAAACAATTTTGTTTCGACGTGATAGATTGGTGCGATAAATTAATGATATTTTAACATTTGGAATGTATACAAATACTTGTAGACAAATTACTGGATTATACCCATGCTGGGCTGATATCAGATATTATTGATATCCCAACAGAAACAGAGAAACTCTAGAAGCAAATGTAGAAACTGTGAAATGTGGAAAATGTGAAGCGAAACAAAAAATTGGAGAGACATCTTCAGGCGTCTTCTAGTATAAAATAAATCTCAGTAGAGCCTTACCTACATTAATAAAGATGATTTCCAAAAAAATGCTTAACAATCTTCTCAACAGATGACACCAGCATAGAAAATTTCGGTAATGCGGAACGACGTAGACGAGTTCAATATATATCAGTTCCAAAATTTGTCATATATATGGTTATCAGATGATAAGCGGAATGGGGAATGTTGTAGTACATCAAGTGGCCACTTAACCCAGCCAATGACAGGTTATAAGCCCTGTAAACACCTTGATAACCCACACTCGCTTCCAGAGTTTCTCTGTCTCTGCTGGGATATCAATAATATCTAATGATATTTTGATTGTTCATTTACCAGCACGTCGAAATTTGGCTCCAAATAACTTGATGCAATTTAAAAAACACAATAATTAGTTTTAATTTGTTCCTCGTTGTATTTTTACGAAATTTCATCGTTGAAAACACTTGCTAACAGATATACCTATGATGACCCAAACATCAGTCACAATATTATGCAAACAATCCTTCACGAATTCGCCGTCACTAAAAATTTATTTAGACTTAGTAATTTTATGAGCAATCATGTAACTATTAGTTCAAGTTATGTTTTTTTAGGTGGAATACCACGGCGGCCTTTTTTTTTACCAAGTAAATATCCGATCTCCAGACAGCTTTCATACTGTTGTATGCGGCGCCCGCTACTCCAAGCCGCACTCCCAGTTCTTTCTGAAATCTGCCGTTTTCTAATATATACGCTCCCAGGTGTTTGAAGCTCTCGACCCTTTCGATGACTTGTCCCGACAAAGCCAGGGGGATCTGGGCATCTTGACACGAGCTGTTACACATGACATGGGTTTTACCAATGTTGATTTTTAAACCCATGCACGTGGAGTGCCAATTAAGCCTATCAACAATAATTTGAAGGCCCCCGACTGATTCGTCAATAAGGACGGCGTCATCAGCGTACTCCAGGTCGCAGAGTTTTTGGGAGGGGGAGATGGATATTCCTCGGTCTGGCGGAATTGACATCCTCAGGATCAAAAGTCAGAAGTCTGTTATTTATTAATTATATTAATGAATTAATTAATTCAACAATATTTACTGATATCGATCGCGGGCCGGATAGAAACACGTCGCGGGCCGCATTTGGCCCGCGGGCCGCCATTTCCCATCCCTGGCGTAGTAGGTACACGATTATGTTCGCACTTTTGCGGCTGCTTAGGAGTGAGTCACAAGTCGCACATTTCATCGCCTTTATTTTCCTTCCCATCGTTTGTTTGATGAGCAGAACCATTGTAAATATTATTTCATGTTTGAAAGGAAGTGAAAAATATTATGAGATTGATGTTCGTAGAATTGTTTGGTTTATTGATACTGAGGTAAGAAAAAAGGCAACCGCAGATAAATGGAATTTACAAAGCAAATTAAAGATTCAACAAGGGTATTTTTAAAAATAAAATATTTATATTAGTGTTTACGTTATTTTTCTTATTTACGTAGAGTTTTTTTTTCTTGTTTACTGACTATAAAGCATAACGAGTATTTTTCTAAAAATAAATAGAAATAATAATAGGAATACTTTTATTACCTTCATCAAATTTAACATTATTTTCTTGGAGAAAAATATATTATCTCACCTATAATAAAGGTAAAAAATATATTGTGGTGTTTTATTTACGAATTTATAATAAATAAAATGAAATCAGTTTAAAGGTCATTTTGTATTTGTCGGATTTATGGGTTGTAACAAAATAAAACTGATGATGGGTTTAATAATAAACAATGATAAAACCCATGTCATGTGTAACAGCTCGTGTCAAGATGCCCAGATCCCCCTGGCTTTGTCGGAAAAAGTCATCGAAAGGGTCGAGAGCTTCAAACACCTGGGAGCGTATATATTAGAAAACGGCAGATTTCAGAAAGAACTGGGAGTGCGGCTTGGAGTAGCGGGCGCCGCATACAACAGTATGAAAGCTGTCTGGAGATCGGATGTTTACTCTGTTAAAACAAAATGCCGCCTTTATAACGCCTGCATCACACCTATTCTCCTCTATGTCTGCGAACCGTGGCACCTAAACAAGGCCCAAAATAGCAGACTTCTGAGTTTTGAGAATTAGGTGTGCGGTGGTTTGACTTTGTAAGGAACACAGAAGTGAGGCAACGGACGCAGCAACCCTCGGTATGTACTGTCATCCGGAATAGGCGTTTCGGCTTGCTAGGCCATATACCTACTACGTACGCCTCCCGAAAGCCTTAACCGTGCTTGCCTATTTTACAAGGCATCTGGTTCTTGGCGTACTGTACGTCCGCTGTTGACAAGCCCTCAGAACTGCGGGACGTGGACCTGATTTTGGGAGATGCGCGAGAACTGGCGGCCGATCGCTCGGCTTGGAGGCAGTTTGTGGAATCCATATGCTCCATATGGATATGGTGTGCGATAACAAAATAAAATGATTACGAAAAAAACTTAATTCATCTATAAAACTACTCGTACATAAGAAAGGATACAATTATTTAGGATCTCTACAACTTCTTATTGAGAAAAGCTTTTTTATTCTTTCTCTCATATTTCATATTTTCTCTTTTTCCCGTGTTAGGAGAGTAATGATAATACTGTTAAATGATTGATGATTGTGGAAAATCCTTGATACGTATTTCATATAAGTTTTGCCGGAAACAACACGATATCTTACAAGAAACGTCTTCTGTTATGAACACATCCAACTTACAAAAGAGTGCTATTTTTAACCTTTTGTGGAAGTCATCGTTTTCTCGGTATAACCTTGTATATTAACATAGAATAGATATAGATAGAATTTTCTGACGTTTTAGGGAAAAAAAGCAAAAAACCGTCTTTTGTATTTGATTACAATGCATGTTACTATGAGCTTTTACAAATATAACATACATGGCCAGCAGAATAAAATCTTTCTTTCAAAAATACTAAAAATACCTAAGTTTAAAAAAAAAAATTCGTTTCGTTGACACAGGACAGATTTTTCATCATAATATCTTTAAATTGACTTGGTTTTTATCTACTTTGAAAGTAAATTCTGTAGATTTTCATTGATATTCCCGCAACCTAGATTTGTAATGAATTGCTCACTGTTGGTTTTTTTAAATGTGTGCATAATAATATTATGAATACCTTGCGGCATTGTCATCATTTGAATCTATATAATTTATTAGATGTAGGTATCTACTTCATTTTTGAAAACGGAGATTATTTTGTTTTTTATTCATATTTTTTACATTAATTTTAAATTATTTTTAACTAAAGCACCAACAGAAAACCTGTCATACATGAAATACAATGCTTTTGAGTAATTCGTTTTTTTTTTCTTCTCGATATTATAATCCGATTTATTATGCGTCATAAATAAAACCACAGTTAAGACAAATTTATCTAATCATGTCGTAATAATTTTTTTAATGTAAATAAATAAATAGAAATAGATATATGATATAAAAATAAGCTGGGTTGTGGTCTATTGGTGGATTCGAGGACTCCGGATTAGAATCTCTAAGTTAGAATCTCACTCCAGCACAGCTTGTTTCCTGCTTCCTGACAGTTATTTCCGACTATTTGAAAGCAGCCCCCAAAAATTGAAATATTTTAGGATATCAAAAGAACTCAAATGTTTCATTAAATCATCTTATCCCATACCATATCCGCTCCCTATGTGGAGCATATGGAATCCACAAACTGCCTCCAGGCCAAGCGATCAGCCGCCAGCTCCCGTGCACCCTCCCAAGTCAAGTAAAAAAACATGTAAGTATATAAATGTTCGAATTTTTTTTTTTTTAAATAATAAAAGCTTCAAGGTTCAAAATCGTTATTCTTTTAAAAACCAGACCTGTATTTTTGAATTAGTAATTTAATGGGTATACTTAGTACAAATTAATCATTTACCGACAAAATATATTAAAATACCTGCTCAGAGAGCTATTCGCGGAGTTGAAAACAAAACCTACAGCCATTATTTATTACGATCCAATTTAAATTTCGATGATCCTCATAATACTCTATTCAATTTCGCTGAAGAGGAATTTCCCAAATTTATTGCAATGTCTTTAGCCGTCTGAATGGGCGAAGGTGAATAAATCAGGATTATTTGAATATGAAATATTAAGGGTTTGAGTATCGTATCGCGAGCGATGAGTGAGAGTTATTATGAGTGAGTATAATAACCCTATATCTTATATCTCTAAATATTCATACGCTAGTATTATTTCATTAGTGATGGATTAAAATAGTGAAACCATTGATGGATTATCCACTTTATTATTATTATATCATCAATCAATCTCTTATTTTGTGATCAAAATACAAGCATATTTTTATGATAGTTTGGAAATACCCAACACCATGAAAAGTAAGTACTTACCTTATGATACGTTCGTCTCATTTACAATTAGACAAGAATATAACTTACTAAACAATTCAATAGAATATATTATTAATTTATTATTACAACAATATACCATATTACATCAATAAAGGTGGTTGGAAGAGGTCACTTAGCGATTTTTCAGAGTACAATAATAATATTATTCAAATCTCATTATTTCTATTATAAACATTACACATTCACAATAATAATAATACAATATGACATTGTATACATCAAGCGGTAACAGCGCAGCTTGGTAGATTATGAGTAATTTTATTGACTTAATTTCTGCAGTAATTTAGCGAGAATTTATCTGGACGGCAGTTCCAGGAACCGAAGTCTCAACATTCTCGCCGAGAGTGAACGAGAGTCAACGAGAAAGGGTATAGATATATCTTTCTCGTTATTCCACGTGATAAAGTAGATATATCTTTCTCGTTATTCCACGTGATAAAGTAGAGGCACCCAACATGTAGGTATACGAGATACACGGTAGATGATGGTACAGAAGCAGACGCTGTACTCTGTAGTTGTGATTCACCGGTATTTCCGAACAAAGACCGCATATATTTGGGATCGAAATAACACAATATTTTTCCCCATGAATATTATTTCTTTCCGTTTAATTTATTTCACAATGTGAATTCTTTCATGCTTGTAAAATAAAATATAGCGTGCTTTAAAATGTTTACAAAATGAAAGGCCAATTTCATCAAATGAACACATTTAGAGACAGTATGTCTGTAAAAATGCATAATGGAAAGAGAACTGCTCATGGTAAAAAAACTTTTGGTTGTCTGTAAAGTCGGTTTACGGACAATAATTTTACGTGATAACGTCAAAAGAAAATATTGATGAAAAATAGCATACTTTTATGAATTGAATTGAATTATTATTACTGAATTATCATTATTTTGTATAATACAAATCAGGAGTTAATTGAAAATTACAATTTTTTCCATAAATTATCATTTTTTTGCACTTGTTAATTCAAATATTTGTTTACTTAAATTAAACAAATTAATTATAAGTAACAATGTGCTATTAACAATTTATTTACAACTTATATACATATGATGATATGATATTTAAGTGTGCTGCTGCTGTCTCCCTTCTACTCGGACGCATCGGCCGATGGAGTGGAAGAGAGATAGATGCGTCACAAACCGAACGCTTAGGCCGATCGTGCCTCTCTATCGCTTGTTCCGCGCTCTCGCTTGCACACTCGGCTCAGGTGGAATGTGACAATGAGTCAAGCTTTTTCGTGTGTGCAGCCGGCGTTCATCGATCTATTAGACGTTATCACGTCAAAAATATTTATAATAAATTTTTAATACGTATATCCTATTTTTCAATCACAGCGTTGTATTGTATGGACATGCTTTTAATGTCCTTACTGTTCTTGTAATAAAATGCTACAAAACAATTATTAAATTTTACGAAGGACAGGATACGAGAATAATGTAGGCTTGTTTGTTATCGTGTTGTGCGGATTGCTTGACTAAATTAAAAAGGAGTTAATCGTTTAGGGTTGTTTTTACATGATAACTATTATGTCAGCACATTGAGTTGGCTTTGGTCAGCAATTCGCATTACAATTACAGAAAATTAAGAATTTTTCTCAGTATATTTCATTTTTAGTTTGTTAACTTTAAAAGATTTTATGTGTTTAGGAACATAATACCTAAATAATTATTATTGATGCGCTGAGCGTCAGAGGAATTTAAAAAAAATATATATACAATACATTGAACAATTTTTTTAAATGGAAAAACTTAATATTTTATATTGCAGTAACAATAAATTATGTAATTAAAATTAACTACCTATGTCATTTAAGTAAAACATAAATAACATTTTATTACGAGCCCAGCATGATTCGTAAATAAACCGCACAAGTTTTTTTTACCTTAGCACAGCTGAAGCGTCTCAATTAGATATTCATTATTGACAGAAGAATATTAAATGCATCTACACATAATTTTTTTCATGTAAACACACAAAAAATTAATCAAATTTCAATCAAATAATAAAATACAAATCGGCATTTCATTTCGTTCGTATGTCAGATCTTATTGTAGAAAATTAAAACCTTTTTTATGCAAAAGTAAAATGATGTTTTGTATAACTTACTCCTGGAAACCAATGCGATTGATATAAAGAGCCAGACAAGATAACAGGCAAGTGCAGGCTGTTGTTAGGCCTATTCCAACAAGGTCAGTGAGGCAGCCTGCTTCCTGACCATCCATAGTAAGGGTATGGCACATTACGTCCATCGTATCATATGCACTTTGCACTCACTTAATTAAACCAGGAAAATCACATCTCTAAACAATGAAAAACACTCAACTCACACTTTACTCGAAGTTATCTTATTTATCAGAAGCAATGACAAAAAATACACACAATACAATAATTTTACTATTTTGCATAATTATGCATTAGGTTACAATTATTCATAAAAAATATTTATGAAATACAATACTTAATAAAACACGCAAGTCAAAATTACACCGTTATGCAATTATTACATATTTACTCATTGATAATTAAAAAAAACACTATTCTACTTAATCACATATTATTTAATTAATTGGCATACGACATTTATGATTTTTAAATTAAACGAATTTTCTCGGAGTAAATGAATTTAAACGCGAATTTACTTTCACTCCCGCTGTTTAGTAGGTACAAATATCGAAACTATAAAATAACAAATATGTTTCATTTCTGTGTAACAGGTATTAAGTATTTTTTACATGTTGTTCTCCGCTATGCATAACACGTCGGTATCGCGCGGTTTGTGAGACTCGATTGAGCCAGTAGTTTGTGGAGATACCTTCTCTAACGATATCCGCAAAGGCTTTGGAAGGGCAGCCAATACAAGAGCAGCCTTCCAAAGCGAGGAGAATAAAGTTTTCGCGCGTTTCTTAGACCCTTAGAGCTTTTACCAGAGCTTAACGGCTTTCCCGATCGAAAATAATTATTAGTAGATATTATTTATTTATTTATTTGCTCCTATTTTTGTAGCTTAGATAATATTACAGATAAATTATAAATTAGTAAACAATAACAATAATTATCTACCACATTTTAATTTGATGCAAATCCGCATATAAAAAATAAACAGGAAAAAGAAATGCGTAATTTATAACTCGTGTTAATTTTTTTAATTAATTTTATGATTTTTTTGTCTTCGGAAGTAATTCCGAATTTTGTAGTAATAGTACCTGGTGTGAGTGGGGCGTGGGGCGTGGGGCGCGGGGAGGGGAGGGGGCGTTGATGAAAGAAGGAATTTGATCATTAATAGGGCAGACAAAGAAAATGTGGTTGAGATCCTCCTCTCCATACGTATACTTATAAAAAACTTATTTTTTTAAATGGGCCTGAATTTAAAGTTATTTATTATTCGTAATTTCTCCAATTCTTTTTTTAACAGTAGGCATTTTTAATAAAATATTATGAGGAATTATGAATATAATTTATAATAAGATTCTTAAAAGTATTGCCTCGTAGTTCGTGATAAAATAAATGAAAATGAAATAAAAAGAATAGTATAGGTATATTATTTGTCACGCAAATTATAGTCATCTTATGTGACCAGCTAACGTCTACGGCACAAAATGGCTAATAAACAATAAGAGTTTCATGCATTATAGTACCGATTAATCAATAAACCAAAAATAACTCTTAACTTAAACTGATGTTGAATTTCCAGTGTCCTTTTGAGGGAGCTTCCATTTAGAATGCTTTCTATTCTTCGAACAAGAATTCACTAGAAAGGGGCGTTTCCTTACAAATTTTCTAAAAATCTAAGCTTCTTAGGGTTAATTTCATAACACCACTTATTATCAAATTCCACCGTCTAAATACTCTAGCACTTATGCCAATACACGAAACGTGTGACGTAGATGTCTAGTGATGACGTAGATGCCTATTGATGACGAGTGAGTGACGTAGTGGGTAACTAGACACCTCAGACACGGTAGTATTTTTCAAGTATGGAATGTGGCTTCTCTGAAATTCTTGTTCGAAGTTTCTGTCTTTTTATGTTTATAAAGAACAATACGATTGTAAAGATTTGTTTTAAAATAAAAAAGTAACGTTGTAGTTCTTATAATATACTTAAAAATACTTATTTTAATTTCGGAATTGCTTACAAATAGTCGGAAGTAGGAAATAAGATGTGCTGAAGTGGGGTTGGAACCTTGGGATTCCAATCTGAAGTCTGTGATTCTACCACTAGACCACAATCAGGTTTGTTATTATGTTTTTATTAGAAATACCTACATGGTTGCATGGTACCTGCTTACACAACGGATAACATTTTTGTGACTCCATCTCTAAAAGTGGTATGATAAAAGAAAATACGAATTTCTAAAAGAATTTTTAAGTGTCCATTTTTCCAAGTAATATTTTATGTACCTAAGTGAATCAACCACCTACTTACCTACATAGTCATCGTATCGTTTGATAGCATTTTTTGATAACGCTGATCTCTCGTAGTTCCCCAGGTTTATTCATCTGCTGTGGACCACGGAGGTCAAACACCAAATAATGATATTGTCATGGTGGTCCTTGACACTGATACGACCAACGACCGAATTGTTTTAGGTAAATAATAATCGCCACTGACAGCGTCGACTGGCAGTTTAAATTGGTAGGTAATCGGTGTTTGTCTGAGCTGTCATCCTGATTTTATTAGACGGGTTTATTAATAGTTAAATGGAGTACCTAAGGCTTAGCGTAAATATGGCACAGGGTGCGCATTACTTAGGTAGGAGATGATAAACAACGTATTAAACAATATTTCAGATTTTTGCGACATCTCCTCAAATTTGGCAGTAGGTATTATAAATAAATGGTAGGTAGATAATATTATTGTAGCACTAAAATGTCCTGAAAACATACTGAACATTTTGGTAGCAATATATACACATAAATTATCTATTATTTGTTTAAAAGGGCACCTTTTCGTGTTGATGATACATATAATAATAAAGTATACCTATTACATGATATGTCATTTTGGAGCTACTTTCAAACAGTCGGAAATAACTGTTCTCGAAAGATAGTTAGTAGGAAACAAATTATGGTGGAGCAAGACTCAAGCCTAAAGATTCCAATCCGGAGTCCGCGACTTTACCACTAGACCACAATCTGGTTTTAAAATTAATTCTGTACCCAAGAACCAAAGAGAACTATCGTTTTTCTGGAGACGCATGGTAGCGATTTTTAGCCGCAGTTTGCTACATTGTTCCAGCTCGTTTCAATTGATAACTCTGTCAAAATTAAATAAATATGAGAAATACGGCAAACTGCGGTTACTATCACCCAAGTGCGTCCACCAAAAAAGCGACTCTTTCTTGCCACCTCTTACTCTACTGCTACTAACTATAGAAAGCAATGCAAGTTTGTCTATGCCAGTTAACATCTTGCTTTTTTTTCTATGGCATTTATTTCTTAATGTCAAAATTTTGGTCAAAATATTTGCGTGTGATTTGCGTTCTGCGTCCAAGTGGTCAAACTGAGAGTGATATTTTCGAAATATTATTTTATCGTGTATTTACTAGTGTGTTGTGTATTCTATGGTCTTTACAGAAAACCTTTGAATCGTAATAAAAATCAGCTTAATATTTTCCATTGATCCTGGTTATACTGTTTTAACAATGGGTAAAAGAAAGGATTTCTTTTTGCCAGAAGACAGTCTAGAGAGATGGTATGTATTGTAAAATATTACATATCTATTGTGTATAATATTTATTATAAAAAATATCATGGAATTATTGCAACAAATGTTATAGTAATGTAAAATAGTATTATGATTAGATATTACACATCTTATTACAAGCGGTGAAAATGCTTAAGTATGCGCGATACAACACCAAAAATGCGCGAAATATATACGTAAATAATGTTTTCTAAAAGCTAATAACTATATATTTTTTAGATGATTTCGATCAACCACAAAAAAGGCATAAGCGACACAAACACAAAAAAACATAAGAAGAAGAAGGATCAAATTGATGAGTTTGACAGTGATGCTTCTATAGATGTTTCTTTTGAAGATGGAATTGATGCTAAACCTGCCTTTAAAGTTAAAATTAAAATGAGTAAGGATTCTACCACAGCGTCAGCTGCAGATTTACTAAAAAATCAAATAAACAAATATCCCGAAAAAAGGTTAGCTTTACCCACAATGTCCACTAGTATGTCCCCCAAAGTTCCTCCTAAGAAGAAAAAAGGTAAAGGCAAAGACAGCGGAACATCTAGTGAAGAAGAAAGGTGGTTAGATGCAATAGAATCCGGAAAACTCGAAGAGGTGAGATTGTATTAATTTGTTTGGGGATACTTCACTTTACGAGGTAGAGCTGTCAAAATTCCACAAAAGTTTTTACTCTCTGGGTTATAGAGGTACAGCATAGAAATGGGCAAAGCTGTGATTGGTTGGATTTAACAATCTTAACCTACTGAATAAATTTCGCTTTTAAAACCTAATATAATTTTACTAAGGATTAACATCTAACCCAGGTACTCCAGACACGTCAAAAAAGTGTATGGAAAGAATTTAAATATCCAGAATCAAACAAAAAACAGTTTTAAAAAAAACATTTTGAGATGCAATGAATGTTCGAACAATATTATCCAATAAAAAATAAAACATGAACACATTTTTCATATTTCGTAGTTAGATTGGCATGATTGGCGAAGAATATCTTATATTTGTGTTTTTTTATTTTATTTGGTAAGACAGCGTATTAACCCTCAAAGAAAAGTGCTAAAAAGTTCCCTTGGGAACTGATGTGACAGCGCATTACACTGCCTTCACATGAAAATCATTGTAATTTATCAAAATATTTGCAAAGATGCAGATATTAGCATGTTACAGAGCATAAATAGAATATCAGTGATGATGATAAAGCTATAAACATTACAGTAAACATGCATTAGCAGCATAAACATTTGTTTTTTGATGACTATTAGTAGGGCGATCAGTATTTAAATGATAGTTCCATTTCAGCCAACATACGTCGAACCTCTTGGTTCTTAAAACGCGCATTATTAAAGAGTGAGAGCTTCAAAATGCATAATGTGTACAGAATGTAGGTACACAGTGAAAGCTGCTTACCTTGAATAAATTTAATGATAACAAAATAAGTCGTTTTTCCGTAAGGTTATTATTTATAGTGAGTTTTATGTATGAACAGAATAAATCGTCCCCCTATAATAATATATGGAATAACAGCAATATATAAAAAAGTGAGTCCTAAGAAAATGCAGTGCCATTTGTATCTGAGATATTAATTTTTTTTTTAAATAAGCTTAAAAAATGAATACATGAGGTGAAATTTGAACAGGTTTACAGAAAAATCGCGTTAACGTGATAAGGTTGTTGTTCTATATAAGGGCTAAATTTCGTAACTCTTTTATGTTCCTTATAGTTTTAATTACATAGCCCAAAATTCACATGAAATTTTTAATAAAATTTTAGTCACACTTATTATCCAACTTTCTTATTAAGTTTTTAACAAACGTGAATTTATTTTTAGGTGGATGATGAACTGAAAAAAATTAAGCCAAAAGATCCGAAAATGATGACAGCTCGACAACGAGCAATGTACGAGAGAGGTACTGATAAGGAACCAAGTCCTGGAGGAGAAGTATTACTAGCACTTCCTTCTGGTTACAAGGAAAAGGTTATGACTGCTGAAGCGATTCAGAAAGCTGCTTTGAAATCTCAAAAACGAAAACAACTCGCCGATGAAAAACGAGAAAAGGACAAAAAGAAAACTATGGAGAGACTCCTAAAAAAGCAGGAATCTAAAATTCTTAAAGGTATACCTAAATGTAAACCATACAAGAAAATAGTACCCCTTATTAGTTGTAGAAACACGGTCGATGGTTATAACAGTGATAATGCCACCCGGTGTAGACTTCCCACTTCAAGCGAAGTACGCAGTAGAAGCACCAAAGCCCAAAATATGCGGCATACTGAATTGTTACAATCTCAAGAGATATATTCATGTTCAAGGACGGGGATACCTTTATGCAGTTTAGAATGCTATAAGAAAAATTTAATGAGTGTTGTTGTTTAGTCCAAATACCTGTATCTATGTATAATTTTATTTAAATAAACAAAAAAATTACTGAAAAAAGTCATTTTAATTAATAACTTTTAATTAAAAAATTTAAATCGTTAGAACTCATGTTATAATATTGTTGTACACTGGAATTTTATTGAAATTATTTTATTAATTTAATTAGTTGGAATCTTTAATATCATAGATGATCGTAGATTTTTTTCTGTCTTCTACATTATCATCTACATATTCACCCAAAGTGTTAAACTTACAGTAGTTGCTCGAATTAAAATGTTTGTAACTAGCAGTGTGCACCAATCGAAAAGAAGAATAAACTCATGCCATTTGCCAGTAACTTTAGGCCCCTTGCTGCTACCGATGATTTTTTCAACGGCGCACGCCCTTATGTTTGAACCTGCAGTGTTGCTAATGTAGAATAGTAAACATTGTGCTACATTCTCGAGTAGCATTGTATAAATAATCAAAAAGTGACAACTACACTCTGTACCCCTGTTAATTTATTTGGAGAGTATGTAAAGCGTAACAAATCAGAGGGATAAAAATGACAAATGTAAAATACAGCATAGAAAAATCTCAGTTCTATAACCTCCCAAAAACTTCCGCAATCCATGATCTCACTCATAGAATTTTTTTTTCTAAAACTTATTATTTGGAATAGGAATAAGGAATAATAATAAAGAATACCCCTAAGAACATTTTCCATACAAAAAATTGAAGAGGTACAATACTGTCTCTATAGAAACCGTTGTGACAATACTAACCCCCGCAGACTACAGACTTTCTATCGGGCGATAGTTTAGTCGCGATTTTAATCGTATGAAGATGTATGTAACAACGATTGTTATAGTATGCGCACTTGCATACATCTTCATACTGATTAAAAGCCCGATTAAACTATCGCCCGATAAAATGTCTGTAGTCTGCGGGGGCTCTAATTTGTTGGGGATCTACCAGCTTCTGAGATTCTAGTAAAAACTGGCAAAAGTTCTATAATGATTAAGTCGTATCTCCTTATATTATAGGTTTTTTGAACATCCTTAGAATTCTTATAATTTTCTTACTAATTATCCAATATGCAAACTGCACCGATGGTTATTTAAAAAAAAAAAAAATCCATTCAGAAAATTTTGTGCACAAATCTCTTCCGTGCGCCTCTCATGTTAGGTTCATGTCCCTTAGTTGTGATGTTACCTGCTAAGGCTACCAACTTGTAAAAAAAATATTGATGAGCTTTTTTTCTCCTCTGCAACAAGCAATTACTTATATTGTGTGGGCACTACTCTGCCGTACTGATCATAAACCGCAGTAAAAGCAAAAACACTATTGGCAATATAGGGAACTTTGCCAACGTTGGCCGTGTAGGAACAGTCAAGCCAATATTATATATGCTCCTACTGTGGTTTATAAGTTTTGCACTGCAGTACTGTGGTAAAAACGGAGGCGTGCAGTATGTGGTGAATTTCAGCTGATCTTATTTTTTTTATAGAGACTGGAAAACAGCGGTGTTATTATTTGTGAAAAGCGGTGTTATTTTTGTGTGACAAAAGCGGTGTTATTTTTGAAAACTGGCGGTGTTATTTTTTGAGAACCAATTTCAGTACACGGGTTGATAATAAAAGTCAAAGGCGCGTGTTTTTTTGCATTAAAAAATGTTTTTTTACAATGATACAACATTAAAAACACTTAATATAAAGTAACTTATAATATATTTTTAAAAATACTTAATACAAAAAAATTAAGCAAATATTACATAAAACGCAGGATATATATATGCGTGCCAATGACTTTCAAACTCACCTAAACATCTCAAATGGATTTTAATGTTTAACGTTTATGGCAATGTTTTAAATTAAAAAGTAAACCAATTTCTTTTGAAACTACTTTTGTTACTTTGAAATTAAAATTAAACTTTGATGGTGAGTTTCACAAAACATTAACATACATGGCAAAGTTTATTTTAATATTTAAAGTAAACTATATAAACAAAATGTAAAAAGTATATGTGATGTTACGAAATATTTTAAAATTCTGAATCTAAATTACAATTCAAAATTGAAAATTGCCAGTGTGGCAAGATTTTCTTCCTTCAGGTTCCTTCTTCCGAAACTTAGTACAGTGTTGTACGAAGACAGGAACCTCTCGGAATCAACATTTAGCACAAGGCACCCAAATCGATTCTAAACAAGCATCGGCAAATTGAGGATTTGTCGGCGAACCGATTTGAGGGCCTTGCTATGTTAATTTTCACTCCCAAAGAAACTAAATTAAACTAAACTCCTGCTAAGATACTTCTCCCTTAATGTTTTTGTGCACGGCAAACCTTCAGCACCTGAAAAAAACAATTGTAAACTGAGAAAAGAAAACTGTATTTTCGACATTTCTTTAAGTCTGCTGTCAAATGTGACAGTTTTCATTCGGCGTTAATCTTGAAATTATAATAGTGTTTGTAAAAGTTGTGGCTTTGGAAATTGTTTTGATCAGTGACGTTTACGAAACAAATTCACTGCGTACTATAAAAAATTACAGGTAAAAAGTTGAATTTCGTATTTTTACCACTTTATAAATATGTGTCAAAAAAATTATTAAGTTATCAAAATCGATAAAATAACATTAAAAATAAATGTTTTGCTCAGAATAAAGTAAAATAAAAACACATAATACCTTTTCATTTGTTTGTCAATCCAGGCTCTTGACATCTGACATCAGTAGAGACTGGAAAACAGCGGTGTTATTATTTGTAAAAAGCGGTGTTATTTTTTGCCAAAAGCGGTGTTATTTTTGAAAACTGGCGGTGTTATTTTTTAGAACCAATTTCAGT
>JAGVSP010001700.1:0-138224 GCA_022494985.1 Micrasema minimum
TGTTAGTGAGACGTAGGTGTATTGCGACGCAGTGCGTGCGTAGTGGGTAACTAGACATAGACACGGTAGTATTTATTCAAATATGGAATGTCACTTCTCTGAAATTCTTGTTCGAAGGCCTGAATAATGATATGTTTTAGTAACCAAATATATCTGATTTTTAACTACCGTTTATCTTTCTCTGTATAAAATTTAAATACTGGTTTACTTCGACTTCAATACTGGTTTATGACGAAAATTTCCGTGCGAAGTTCGAAACTCGGACCGAATATACTGCAATGATAAATTCAGATCAATCCCGAATTTAGTATCTTGTGCTGGATATTATTCCAATACATTGTCTATTCAGTTTGTACCTATGTATTCCATAGAAGGTATGTTCGGCCATAGAATTTGTAAATCGTTCGAAATTCAAAAGATAAGCTTGTTAGTCAATCGGTGACAGCTGCTGTCAAACGGGAGGTGCAATCGTAAAGGAAGTCACAATGTATCCACTAGAAATTAAATCAACAAGAATGGATAGTTCAAAGACATTTTATGTTCCATTTGTCTTTTGCAGTGAAAAAAGAAGATTTTATCTATCTTCCACTATCTTTGATGTAGATAAGGTCTATATTTCCGTAATACCAGCCCTGCAGTTAACGAGTGATGGGACGTATATTACATACGACACAATGCTTTTTACCGGAAGAATTGGTGGTGTTAAAAAAAAATCGTGAGATAATGTGAAATATTACAATTTCTTTACGTATCCAGTAAGTATCTAATCTATGAACATTAAATTTAATCTAATCTTATCCAGAGATATTAAATGAAATCTTATCTATTCATTACGATTCAAAATACAAATAGTTTTCTTATCATTTGGTACCTACTATTTGTATTCGTTTCAAAAATATTTTTATATTAGAATTTCCGTTTTTTTAAATTTATTCATTTGCTAAACAGCATTTATTATATAAAAAACACATAATCCCGACTACGTATTTGATTCCACCTCTTTTAAACGTACGGATATTATCATTCTTATCAAGAAGACGTCAGAAAGGAAATCAAACATTGAATAATATAAATATATGAAATTTATGTTGAAAGCACTCACTTTGTAGTTAATTCATTATAAAACTATTTAAATGAAAAACACTTTGTTTTTAACTACTTTTTTATTTTATTATTAAAACTCCCGACCGGTTTCGAAACAACACGTGTCTCTTTGTCAAGGGTACAAGAATGAATGAAATTGGATAATGAAGTAAGTTGTGTCAGTGCATATGTTTAATGGTCAGGTCTATTGTTTGTCTAGGGTTGAGAGATGAATGGATGGGTGGGTAATTTATGAATTATTTTTTTTTTAAGTTATGAAGGGGGCTGTAGGAAATATTATTTATTTGATTATTTATTAAGTTGCGATTATTATTTAAAGACTTTTTTTATTTCGAAAATTTCTAAATTGTCTAATTTAATAGTTTATGTTCTACATGTAACACTTTTAGCCCGGTATCTTTATTGAAATTATGATTATTTTCTATTAAATGGTTCGCAAATTCTGAAAAATTATTATTAGATAAACAACGCAAATTTTCTTTTAATCGAATATTAATGTTTCTCTTTGTTTTTCCAATATATGTGGCATCACAGTCGTTACAGTTATATATACTATTGATATATACCAGATTTATCATATTTTAAAACTTTATCTTTCTGATTTTTTTAATAATGCACCTAAATTTTTTGACGTATAGAATGCTGGTTGTATGGTTGGAGGTAATTTTAAAGAAATATTTTTAGAAAAGTTATCATTTACAATATATAATGCGTCTCCATTGTTTATCTGACTTATTATTTTTATGGTTTGAATATAAATGTTTATTAATTATTACGCGTTTTTGTTTTTGGTTTAGGATTTTATTGATTATATTTTCATTATATCCGTTATTGTAGGCAATTTGTTTTATTGTGTTTAGTTCTTTTTGAAAATTCTATGTAGACAATGGAACATTAATTAATCGATGAATCATGTAATGAAAGGCAGAGTGTTTTTGGGAAATGGGATGATTAGAAGAATTGTGTATTATTGCATCTGTGAATGTGGGTTTTCTATAAATATCAAATTCAATTTTTTTGTTTATTGTTGTTAAAGTTAAATCTAGGAAATTCAATTTTTTGTCTTTTTCTATTTCTAATGTAAATTTAATTTTATTATGGAAGGAATTTATGAAATTAAGGAATGTCTGGAGTTCTCGGCACTACTAATGCACTGACACAACTGACTTGACTTACTTCATTATCCAATTTCATTCATTCTTGTACCCTTGACAAAGAGACACGTGTTGTTTCGAAACCGGTCGGGAGTTTTAATAATAAAATAAAAAAAGTAGTTAAAAACAAAGTGTTTTCATTTAAATAGTTTAATATAAATATAAGTTTAAAAAATATATAATACAAATATTATAAACATAAACGCTTTGTACCCCCCTTGTGCATTCAAATTATCGACAAAATTCATATTTATGGATGAACGATGGCTGATAAAAAAGAAGAAAGAATAAATAAAGCATTTTTTTTAATCTCCTTTTTTCTATTTTAAATAAAAAAAAATCGCTTCATTTTCCATTAAAAAAGATAATGTTAATATATGGTTAATATAAGGTTAATATAAGGTTAATATAAGGTTAATATAAGGTTAATATAAGGTTAATATAAGGTTAATATAAGGTTAATATAAGGTTAATATAAGGTTAATATAAGGTTAATATAAGGTTAATATAAGGTTAATATAAGGTTAATATAAGGTTAATATAAAGGTTAATATAAGGTTAATATAAGGTTAATATAAGGTTAATATAAGGTTAATATAAGGTTAATATAAGGTTAATATAAGGTTAATATAAGGTTAATATAAGGTTAATATAAGGTTAATATAAGGTTAATATAGGTTAATATAAGGTATTTATAAGGTTAATATAAGGTTAACATAACATAAGATAAATTAATCCCGAGCTTTGATTACAAGAAAGGTTACCTACTAGGTATCTTCTATAAAAGGGAAAATAATCTAGTTAAATCTCATTATAAACGTTTTTTTGCTAAACAGATCCAAACGAAGGCAATTCAAAACTTTACGTAGAATATAATATTTTATTATTTGTTTATCAACCGGTATTTTCTGTTTATATATGCAAAATTTCATTTGTAATCGCTGACCTGGCGTACTCAATTTTTATACTAACTGTGTTGTAATAATCGTAGTTAAATTTATCAGAACTCGTTCAAAATCGACTTACTGATTACAAAAATTCGTGTAGTTGATATCTAGCGACACATTGTATCGATACGTGTCGTGGGAAAAACACTTGCTATGTCAATTCAGCGAATGTCCGTTTATAATCAATTATTTTACTAACCTTCGACTTCAAACTAAAACAGAATGTTTACATTAGTTATAAACAGCTGACAAAGTTGTTGGTAGTCGATTTTACTGAAACTCAAACCTCGAACCCTACGCCTTTAATCTCGCATTCGACATTGCAACATTTACGTATCATTAACGTGGCGTGATACAAACCTATAAAATGTCAAAAGTGATACGATAATAAATACACATATCGGTTTTATATATAAAATCATTTTTTATGATCGTAACATTGCTCTTTTTTTCACTTTTCATAGTAAATAGGAATGTTGTAATTTTTTACTCTGCATTTCAAGCCGCTTTAAGAAAAAAAATCAATTTAATAATCTCTATAATAGGTCTAATAATAATTCTATCCACGATCATTTTTATTGTTTTGTCGCAGGGTTATTATTTTGCACCTTTTATAAACCTTGATTGTACCTTTTTTGGTTTTAAAATTTGTCAGTAGGTACCTACCTTAATAATAACTGTTTTTTTCATTATTTATCTTAATTTTGCGGCTACTGGAGATATACTTGTACATATTATAGTAAATAAGAACAATTATGCATGAAATTAAGGACGAAGTTGTGTTGGGGTGGGATGCGAACTAAAATATTGTAATTCAGAGCCTGCGATCCCAACTGTTAGACCAGAGCCCCGTTTAAATCTGATTTAATTTGTTTTAAATGTACAATTGCATAAAAGTAGCTTAAAATAATAAGTCATTTTTACTAAAAGATGTAGAAACTATCACGCATGAACAAATGTGACGTGAAATTTAAAAAGTCGCAAAACACTCATCGTAAGGAATGGGCAAAAATGGGTTAGTATTGTGAATTAAATCCATACTCATAGCCCATCCCATTGAGCGTCATATCCCATATTGAGCATCAAATTGAATTGGCATTCACAGTACTTAGGAATACTTAGAAAATAAGCCTTACGAACAAGTACCTTTATTTTTAACAAAGATTAAAATAATGTGTAGTGTACAGTAGCCAAATTATTAAGATAAAATCATCTTTAGACAGACAGTCGTCATTAAAAAAGGTAAATAAACCTATTAATTTACTACGAGTCACCGTCAAATTGTCACTGAAGGCGATTCTCATCTTGTAACGAAAATATTCCAAAACTCTGTCTATTTTAGATTTTCCATTTATGTTTGACAATCCGTGTAATTCCTAAGCCATCCGCAATACTGTGATGACGTAAATTGAATTTTTTCCCGCTTTTACTTGGCATCATCAATTAAAATGTAACGGCGAGAGTTTCAAGATGTTAGTATTATTTGTTATAAGTTTTAAGACATTGGGATATTATTCTAAACATGTCATTGAACAGTCTGTTATATTATCTTTTCATGTTTTACGGTTATACTGATCAGTAGGTCAACATTCAAGCATATGAAAGCAAATAATATGTATTTATATGAGTTTATTTAAGTGTGTAGTTTGTCTGCCCCGTGGTGTAGTGGTTAGCGCGTTGAAATACCATGAATGAGTTCGTGGGCTCGATTCCCAACGTGATCAATTTGAAATATTGTTTTCAATTGGGTTATTCCCATAATATAGTATATTTTATATCATGGCGCTGAAGCGTTAGACTGATAATTTTGCTATCACGTACCTAACTGCACTGCACTCAACAATAATAATAATAATCAGCTAATTTATATAGGGTCATTTTTGAGAAAAATCGCCTCAAAGGCGCTTTACCATTAAAAATAATATTTGTTAAACCTAAGCTCCTAGCATAAAACTGTATTACCTGAAACTAATGGAAAATAGACCAATAATGTTTTCTGGGACTTTACATGCGAGATTTGAAGAGGGTGCATCTTTAATTGAGACCTAAACTGACTGAGTAATGTAAGTACCTACTTTAAAAATAAAAGTATTATTTGGAGAAATTCCGATAATTTCGACAACCTTGCAATATTGTAACTAGCGTATTATTTGATGAAAGAACGATACATGATTGGCTGCACCACTCCAAGGTAGTACTCGCAGTTCAAGGGCGCCCTGTATGCACCTATTACGGCTCAAGTGACGCTTCGTGCGAGTGAAACAGCGCGCTATTTTTTAAATATCTTCGTGCTCCATGTTCCAAGTTCAAAGTGGACATTAATTTCGACGTTTCGAGGACGTGAAAGGTTTTCTCGAACGATACAGCAGTAGGTATTACTACTTATATACTTTCAGGGCTTATGACCTGTCATTGGCTGGGTTAAGTGACCACTTGATGTACTACAACATTCCCCACTCCGCCCATCATGTGATGACCACATATGACAAATTTTTGGAACTACTATATATATTGAACTCGTCTTCGTCGTTCCGCATACAGAAAATTTCTATGCTGGTGACCTCTGTTGAGAATATTGACAATCTGACAGGTCGTAAGCCCTGTAAACGCCTAGATAATCCACATTCGTTTCCAGAGTTTCTCTGTTGGGATATCAATAATATCTGATAATTTAATTTATTGATTATTATAAAAAAACTGAATAAACTAGTAGAACTAGTACACACACAGTCACACAGATAAATTTAATACGCATAATAATTGATTGATATTAAATGTAAATCTTTTTTTGTACTTTGTACTTTTATAAGTATTGGTATAAGCTTTAATTGCCCCTATATTCATGGCCATTTATGGTGGGTATGGGGAGGGGATAATTTTTTAGAAACTATCGACTGAAAAATGTTAGCGATTTAGAGATTACCAAATAGTAGAATAGGGACTTGTCTATTTCTAGTGTCTAGGAAAAATACATATGTTGTGTGAGTATGTAAACAATTTAACGTTAATGACTTGTTTTTGTCTGCCTATGTGGTGTAATACTGAACCAGCTGTGCCACTGTTTAATGTGTTTGGGTTCGATTCCCGATTGGACCAAAAAAACGCAGTAGGTAATAAATTTTACTATAATACTATTGTTAAAACGAAGAACGTATTTATTATTATTTTATTACTTTAATCTTTACTTCTACTACTATTACAGATTGCTAATAATTTTCACTTACTTACATGTGTTGTGAGTAAGCTTGCTAGTTTTTATTTCATTGTCGTTCTTTTCCATAACAAAAAAATTAAACCCATTTTGCGGCCACATTTAATAAACGCAGCAAACTTGGTCCCATATTCAAAGCATAGCGCAAAACGATTTTTGAAATACAGGTAATTGCAATGATTTTTGACCAGCAGAAATATATTAACAATAAAATATAATTTGAATCAAAACTTATCCTACCGCTATAAAAATGCAATCAGTTTTTACAATGCCAATTACATTAATTTCATTATCCATTCACCCACTTATTAAACTGCTTTCAATGAAGACTGGCTCACAATTTACCCCCAGAATAATATAGTATTTCACTGTGAAAGGGCCCCTTCAATTGTATGAATGTATGAAGGCTGGGTAGGCACGGAGGGTGGGTGTATGTTTGTAGGATGTACATACATAGTGTATGGTATGCTGGGTATGAGGTTGTAAGGGATGTTTTTGTTCTGCGCAAATGAGTGACGGCTGCTTGCTGGCGGTTTCATATTTTCGGTTGAGAATTAAGGGAAAAAGAAAACTGTGTTTTTTAACATTCAGAGTGGAATTGGTATTAAAAAATTAATGTTGAAATTCAGCTTTTACTGAAAAAATTCGCGCTTTTCTCTTAGAGTCTCAATAACAGAGGGGAACAGCATCACAAACACCCAGGCTTGAGAAGTATCTCTTTCGATTTATATGTTCTTTCCGAGAATCGAATAATATTTGGCTTAATATATTTAGTTTCGTTAGATATAAATATATTTTTATTTATTTATGTATTTTATTGGTAACAATCTTTTAGTTTAAATTAGAACATCAGCCATTACATATTACCAATATTGTACATCAAATTACAGAATTACACGGCATGTTTTTTTGAAAATATAGGTAAAGTATAAAATAACTAAATTACATATTAACTTATTTCTAGAAGCTACTTGCATTCAAAATCCTGCTAAATTCACTACGACTATAACTAAAATCAATATTTACATTATTTTCCATGTAATTTATTTATTTTAGTTTTTAAGGTTTTTTAAACATCCATGGTCTTTGGTCCCAGTCTCTACAATTAGGATTTTACGATAGTTCTAGCTTTTTAAATTAGAAAAAAAAATTAAGAAGTCGTAAAACTACGATTAAAAAAATTAAACACCACCAACGTTTTATATCGCGATTCGGAATAAGCTAATTTGTAAAAAAGTTCTTCAAAAACAAAATTAAGCTTAAAAGTTTTTCTCAATTCCGTATTAAATATTATGTATTTGTATTTTTCTGGAATTTCGTAACATAAATCAAGTCACGTCTTTGACAGCTCAAGTTTTCAACTGTTTGATGTGGTTATATAATATTATGAAAAACTCACTCATTTCTAATTTAAAATGTTAGAAGTTTATTGCGAAGTTCGGCCCTGTGTAAAACTGAAAAAACAAAAATTATTTTTTTAACGTCTCGGCCCCTATACTCAAATTCCGAATGCATTTTGTGAATTCTATGAGAAGCTTAGAAAATAAAGAGACCTTTCATAATCGTTATAAAAAGTAATTCAAGTAATAATCATGGTGAAAGTCAGAAAAAGTGTTGATTAATTAGTGGTTTCATGGGGCTTTTCACGTTGATAGACTATGATACAAAATATCAATCAGCAATTATTTGAATATGCAGGTACTTTCCTGTAAATTTCATAAACTTAAACTAAACAAAAATAGTTTTTAAGTATGTTTACATAATTAAGAAGGAATATGAGATTTGATATAATATATTCTTGTTCTACATAAAAAAAGTTATTTTGGTCTCTTTAAATGTTTTGAAATGAATATTTTTATTCATAATTTTTATTTACAGAACTCTAGTTGGCACTAGTATGACGCACATGCGTGTTTTGGTTGTGGTAGAAATAAAAAGAGAGAGACAGACAGACGTCGAATCGAATCGAAGTGAAGCGCTTCTATCTCTCTCTGCGCACGGAGTGACGTCAGACCTGGTCGGTCAAATGTTTACTTTCTCTTTTCAGCCGGAATTTAAAACGCAAAAGTTTAACTTTTATATCTCGCATATTTAATACTATCGTCCTGTGATTTTTCATTTTAATTTATAACCCAATAAAAAAATATTGATAGTCGTCTACTCAATACTAACCTACAACAGTTTTTTTTATTATTTTTTTTATAAAAGAACCAAAAAAACATTTGAGCTTTTACTATCATACTCAAATATTTTCATTTCGGGCTGCTTTCAAATAGTCGGAAATAATTGTGCGAGAAAGCAGGAATCAAGTTGTGCTGGAGTGGGATTCGAACCTAGAGATTCTAATCCGGAATACCCAAATCTACCACTAGACCACATCTCGGTTCAGCTAGTAAAGGCTAGACTGAAGCGTAAGACTGATCACCCTACCTTCATGTAATAAAAATGATCAAGATACACTGCATTTGGTGTACCAATGCAGTGCCCTACGCACCATTGGGTGCGGATAAGGGAAAGTAGTATAAATAGTTACTTTTCGTACAAGGTATCAACTTTAGTTGGATTTTTTTTTTTAAATGTCAGTATTAAATTATTAAACCAAACATCTTCGCAATTTCAAGTATTACGTATCATTATTCGTCTATTTACGAACACATATTTTTATAAAATATGGACAAATTTCTCATCTAAAATGGGGTATTTATTCTTTTATCTAAAAAAAAAACAATTTTTCTACTCGACGTCAATCAAAACTGCAATCAATTGTTTTACTCTTTTGATCAATGCCATATTAAATTTGAGATCGCCGAAGAAAAACAAAGAAATTTGAGGCGAAGCAATTCGCGTAGAGATGCGGTCACCCGTATCGGCAACTAATATCGAAAGAACGAAATAATATCGATCGGATATATTAGTCAAATTCGTAAAGCCACTATCGCAATAATATAACATGTATAAAGGAAACAAATAAACAGAATATTGAGAGGTTTAGAGATAAAAAATGTTAAATCAACCGTGAAACCCGAATACTTGAAATAGACCAGTCAATATAAATATGTCTGTACGGAGTATGTAGGTTGCGTTATTTGCAATTGGGTTCTTTCCAAATTTTCTATTTTTTTTTAAAAATTGATTGAAAAATAACAATATCAAGGGAATTTTTTTATAATTTTTACGATGTCATATGAATTTTCTAGCGCGGTTTGAAATAGCGCTTTTTCAAATCGCTCGCAAAATCCTCCATTTGGCGCGCATGCGGTGTGACGTCACATCAATATGGGCGCTGACTTCGTAATGAATTTCCCGCCTTTCATAATGAACAGGTATGACGTCATTAGCTAATAACGGGCGTTAAAAGTCACTCGTAATTTCGTGTTTTTAAAACATAAATTTATAAATGAAAACAAAATTTTTGATCATTGTGTTTTATGTCGTTGGAATTGTAAAAATATACTTTAAATATTTATAACGTTTTCAAGGATATTCATGCTATCGGGAACAACCCAATTCGGGGGATAATGTTATAATATAAAAGTTAAACACTTAGAAAATATTATTGACAATGAAAATTATCCGCGATTACTAATTAATAATAAACCAACAAGTAATACAAATCTTATGGATATTAGACGAATATATTTATTACAATGTTTATGTATTATGTAATTATTATTGATATTATTATTAATTTGCCACATTTCTTACATTCTATGAATGCTTTTGCATATTATACTCGTATTAAGATTTCAATATTCTCTTGCATGGTATGTAAAGTTCTAATATTTATAATAAGTTCAATATTTTCATACATAGTTTGTAATGTTTTAATATTTATAACAATTTCAATATTTTCTGGTATTTAATGTATTAATGCTATAACAGTTTTTATATTTTCTTAGTATGTAGTGTTTTAATATTAAGTTTTCATATTCATATTCAGTTTGTTATGTTTTAATAATTTATAATAATTTCAGTAGTTTATTAGTATGTAGTGTTTTAATATTCATAATAATTCCAATACCGTAGTGGTATGTAATGTTTTTATATTTATAACAATTTAGGACTGCTAATACCCAGCTCTTAGCTTATTTGGCAGTCCAGGACCATAAATATATGGAACCTTAATGTGTACACTAATTAATAAAAATAAATAAATAATGTATTTATGGATCAAAACTTTTTCCTAGAAGCTCAAATAGGTCTAGTCAAAGAAGAAACCGAGTGCTAGAAATACCACGTTGTAAATCAAGACTTGCTCAGAGGCATGCACATTTTATTGCCCCCAGTTTAACTCATTCTTTTTTAACTGACAAAAAAATTGCATTGTCAAATATTTCAATTTTTTCAAATTTTTCATATTTTAAAAAATTAACACAAAGTTGGATACATAGTGTAAAGGTAGAATATTTCTTACTGTAAAGACCATAACATAACATAACCATAATCTCCGTTATTTTATATTTTATAATTATTTCCCTTCTTCTTCTTCTTCTTCTTGTACAAATATATCAATATAATATCTTGATATTTTTTTTAATGATCTTTTTCTCTTTTGCCTCGTGCATGCTGCGTGAAAGAGTGTGAACACATTCACATTGACATTCACAGTATACCCACAAACAGGCTATGCCTTGGTGGGATATTTTGTAAATGTGATTTTATGTATTTTGTTTTGTAAACAAAAAAAATTTCTTTTGAAAAATAAAATGATTTAATAAAAGAGGTCAACGAAAAATGGAGAACTGGTGATTTTGTACATAACGATTTAACAACAGTAATGATGAATCCGAAAAAAATTTTTTTGTAAATATTGAGTAAGTATTATCTGCCAAAGAGCGATTTCCTAAGACTTGTTTTATGCACTTATATTTACATATGGGATTTCTTTTGATTTATAATTTATTGTAAGGGATTCTTGGATATAAATATTAATTATCACCGTAAGAACATTTTTTGTTAAGCGTAAAATGGTGAATTTAGGTTTTTCTCACGATCCAACTCCCATAAAAATACGTAAACAGGAAAAATGCTTAGTAAAATAGCAACACTACTTATTACACAAAAAAACAATTTACTGAAGTTTTTTAATACAATTTAAAACCTCATATTTACTCGACTAAAAGAAGAAGTCAAAAGGAAACAAAAATATAAAGCAATTTAAATATTATTGATTAGATGTGGGGCAATCTCATACAAAAATGTATTCCTCAAACCGTCTCCAAGCTAAGCGATCGCCAGCACCTTTGCGTCTTCCCAAGTCGAGTCCACGTCCTGCAGTTCTGTTGTAAACCGATGAATTGTCACAAGTGGACGTCCAGAATACTAGGAACCGAAAAAGATATTGCATTCTATGTAGGTACACATGAAATAAATAAATAAATGACACAGTGCTTCTGCCAATATAAATTCTCTAAATAAAGTGCGATCGTAAGTTATTATCGTATGTTTGCAGACAGGGTATGGTTAATATAGCTAATAATGTAAATATGTTATTTGTTTCTTACGTTTTTAAAAACATTCAATGTATTAATATTTATAGTCGGGGTCAGATCATTGTCATTATTGTGATTATTGTATATGAAATGTGAAATGTTCTCCTCTATGGCTGCGAATCGTGGCACCTAACCAGGGCCCAAGATAGTAGACATCTGAGTTTTGAGAATAAGATCTTAGAAGAATTTTAGGTGTGCGGTGGTTTGTCTTTGTAAGGAACACAGAGGTGAGGCAACGGACACAGCAACCCTTGGTATCTACCGTCATCCGGCGAAGGCGTTTCGGCTGGCTAGGCCATATACTACGTATGCCTCCCGAGAGCCTTAACCATGCTTGCCTATTTTACAAGGCATCAGATTCACGGCGTCCTGGTCATCCACTGTTGACAATTCGTCGGCAGTTTGCGTCAGAGCTGCGGGACGTGGACTTGACTTGGGAGGATGCACGGGAGCTAGCGGCCGATCGCTTGGCCTGGAGGCATCTGTGGATCTCATATGCTCAACATAGGGAGCGGATATGATATGCTATAATATATATTGTGAAATGTATTATAAATCACTAAATAAATAAATAAATTTACTTCAGCTTTTACATAAAAAACATTAACAGTCAAGTCAGCCAAACGTCGACCATTCAATATTCCATCCAGTTTTTATATTAAGCGGGACAGAATGCAAACTAAACAAGAAACTATACAGTTTTCTGTCCCATGTAAAGTGCGGATAAGAAAGTGGTTTTATCTGTATCTCATCCACCCCGATTGAAACGTTGAAATAAGATTGAATAATTCAAGTATTGTGTAGTGACGTGGGTTATGTGTTTGTGTTTGTGTTTTCCGTAATGTCTACAGTTCAGCCTTGGGGCTATTCGTCTTTGTTTCGATATTGTCCAGACTCAAAGCGATACCCATTTCGAAGGTGCTTTTTTTGTCTGTCAAACAAAAGCCTGCCCCGATACGACATTTTCTCGGGCCTTAATGTGTTTGATTCAATTTGAGTAAACACGAATTGTTATAAACTGAGATTTTCGCTTTCGCATTTCAAAACACGCAACACTCTCAGGACCGGGAAAAAAATTAACCATAAAACAATTTTTACACTGTTTGTTTTTGGGGACAAATGCGGCGTCTGACAGTTATCATTTTTACACAATTATGATTAATTTTATTTATTGTGGCTGTGAAAGGTATTATAATTTATTGCAACAATAAATTTATAATTTATTGCAACATTGACTTTTGTTTGTGGAATCGTTACAAACAATTGATTTTACAACTTCCCACTCTCATTATCCATGATTTGTTTTCATCAAAGAGATTGACTGATTCAAACGTGTTCAATTTATCTCCTGTTTTTTGACAGTAGGACCTGGAAAACAAAACGTCCTCTAGAAAAGTACCTACTTTTTATCGAACTCGAAACCTCCGTGTAATGAGTCCAGCGTCTTGGCCATTTCACTACTAAGACCGCCGTTTAAATCAAATATTTATAACTAACTAACTAACTATCCATCACGCCATTTCCCCGTAGGGGTAGGCAGAGAGGATAGAACGCCATACCACTCTGTCCTGACAGACTTCCTTTGCTTCCTCTACATTCATACATCTACTCGTGCACATACGCCGATTATTCCGACTTTTCACATGACCACAAGTACTTGACGTACTTGGTCATGCCATGTCTTTCTCGGCCTTCCGCGGCTTCTAAATCCAGGCACACTTGCATTTAAACTTCTTTTAGCCTTTCTTTCATCACTCATTCGCTCCACATGACCAAACCATCGTAAAAGATCTTTCTTAATTTTGTCGATACTGCTTATCTCAGCTAAATCGATCTATCTATCAAATATTTATAATTTTTTTAATTGGTTAGTATTTTCAATATTGTATCATGGCTAAAAAGCTTCCGAAAATTATATCCTTTAGAAAGTGAGCCCTATCTCTTATCCTTACTTCGTGTAATATGATCCCACAATGGCGGACCTAATTCCTAGTATCCGATAGCCCATTTTCTCATTTACCTTCGCCCGATCCATCAAACGACCCACTGGCTTCTTGTCAAAAATACTCTTCGTCTTATCAGGACATGCTTTTAAATATTTAAGAATCCTTACCTTTCATCCTTGACTCTAAATCTCAATACTTTTTCTTAGAAGTATCTTTAAAATTTTATTCAAGCCATTGTTTAGTAATATAATATTATCAATACCCAAATACAGATCTCTGTTTACTATATTTTATACACACACCCTTGAGCCATATACCCCTCTACATAATTCAGGGGGTGGTGCTTAAGCCTACTTTAAATGGGACAGAAAACTGCACAGTTTTTTGTGCGGTTTGCAAACTGTCCCGTATAAAACGAAAACTGTATAAAATATTGAATGGCCGACGCAGCATTTGGCACGCTGGCTGACCTGACAGTTAATGTTTTTATTTATGTGAACGTTTAAGTAGATATTGAAATATTGTATGCTTTTAAAAACGTAAAAAAACAAATAACATATTTACATTATTAGCTATATATTATTGAAGTTATACTTCTTTGCGCCCGTTAGACACTTTGGGGTGGGATGTTGGTCGAGAAACCGCGTCACGCTGATTTTTAAGAGAATATGGCGCTTAAGAGAAAATGGCGCCACAGTCACTGATGCTTGTATTGGTCTGACTTTGACAGTTGTCATTTCTTTTGTTTATTTACTTCTTACGCGTCATTTTAGCGAATTGACTTTTTAGAAAATACGCTATTGCAATGGCTTCGGTTTTTCTCCATGACTTAAAGATGAAAGAATGATTATAGAAGAAATAACTGATAATGATAATATAGGTGTATAATATAATAATGAAGTCACGTATAATATATTGAATATAAATATATTGAATAATATTGAAAAATGTCTTATATTTCATTTATATATCCTGTCTGTTTGTGTGCGTGAGTGGGTGTATGAGAATGGCCAAAGAAGTATAACTTCCACCGTGTGGTCCGACGCACACCGATTTTTTTATATTTAGCTTCTTTTTATTTAAATTATACAATTTCCATCCATTATGGTTTGGTAATATAATTATATAATATTTCTTTTGTATGCAAATTGTCTCCTTTATAATTAAACATCATCATCATCATTTCAGCCCGTTGAGGTCCACTGCTGGACATAGGCCTCCCCCTGCCGTCTCCACTTCTCCCGATCCTGCGCCCCTCCTTCCCAAAACCAAGTTAATAAATAAATATAAAATTTCCACTTGTATTTCGTCAGTCAACTTAACCCGATCTACGATTTTTTTTTTTTTATTTTTATTTTTTATTTATACAAAAATAACATTACATAGGAAAAAGAAAAAATAAGGAATTCTTTTTCTTTTTCAATACAATGCTCCCTAGGAGTTTTAACAATAAACTCATCTAGGGACAAATAAAAAACACATATTCATTTTATTCTAATACGCACTGACATCACTTAGATCACAAAATAAACACAATATATACAAAAAACAGAACCAATCCAATGAAAACATAAAACCTAAAGAAACAATAAAGTGAATTATAACAGTAACAGCAAAACCATATATGGGGAGTATTGTGGGTAACTTAATTCCCAAAATAATCAATGCAATAACCATGATCAAAGAGTAGAAAATTATATGGACGCAATTTTTTTTTTTTTTTTTTTTTTTTTTTATTTATACAAAAATAACATTACATAGGAAAAAGAAAAAAAAAATTCTGTTTTACCATCCTTTAAAAAAAAAATATAAGACATTTTTCAATATTATTCAATATATTTATATTCAATATATTATACGTGACTTCATTATTATATTATACACCTATATTATCATTATCAGTTATTTCTTCTATAATCATTCTTTCATCTTTAAGTCATGGAGAAAAACCGAAGCCATTGCAATAGCGTATTTTCTAAAAAGATAATTCGCTAAATGACGCGTAAGAAGTAAATAAACAAAAGAAATGACAACTGTCAAAGTCAGACCAATACAAGCATCAGTGACTGTGGCGCCATTTTCTCTTAAGCGCCATTTTCTCTTAAAAATCAGCGTGACGCGGTTTCTCGACCAACATCCCACCCCAAAGTATCTAACGGGCGCAAAGCAGTATAACTTCAAAAACTAATGTGGAAATCAAAAACGCCTCCGCCTTGGTCGTTTATTTGTAGACAATCTGTACCTGCGCGAAATTGTTCGTGTAGTTATATAACTTTTCTACTTTACTTTTCTTCATCTTATTTCGCCTCCTCCTTTATCTCCTAACTACGTCGTTGTATACAATTTAATAAAGCAAATGAGTGTACAGCGGCAGCGAACCCACTCGAACGGAGTGTAAGCGATCCTAATTTCGGCAAACGAGTAGGCGGGGCAGTCACTGACCGTATAATCTATTTTAAACTACAAACAACAGTTCTGACCTTTCCCCGAACTCTGTGTGTAATCTGGTCGAAATGGAAACAGTTTAAATCAGATTTCACAAAAATGGTAAATACATAATAAGGTTATGTCACATTTTATTTCATTTAAAGAAAGCAAAAAAATTAAAAGGATTAATCCATCGTAAAAACTAGATTGTAGTCCTCTGTTGTCGATGTTGAAGACTTTGGACTTTGGACGAGAATCCCTAGTCTGAAATCCCACTCTACTTCAACTTGTTTCTTACTTTCTGGGTATTATTTTCACCTTTATTAATTTTTTTTAAAATTATTATTATATTTGTTTAGTACTATTTAATTTTTTATATATATTAATATTATTACATTACACTTAATTTATTTTTTTTCCTAACTATTATTATCCTACTATTACACACGTTTCAATTTATCTATAATATAATACCTACACTAATATTTTTCACACATATGAAAGTAGACCGAACATTAAATTGTTTCGATATGTCAATATGGCAATGGATCATAGGGCAATGCATTGGTACTGCAAGTGATCTTGATTTGAATCTTGATCTTTTTAAAAATAAATTTTGCAATATTTTTAAAATTCTTTTAAAGAAAGATTTCAGCTCTTATGATATACTCAAACATTTCAATTTCGGGCTGCTTTCAAATAGTCGGAAGTAACTGTGCCAGAAAGCAGGAAACAAGTTGTGCTGTAGTGGAATTCGAAACAAGAAATTCTAATCCGGATTCCCCGAATCTACCACTAGACCACAACACGGTTCTTAATTTTTTTTACATGTGGGCAAGATGATTAGTCTTACGCTTCAGAGCGAATACATGGCCATAAAAAAAAATATTTCATATTGACCCCGTCGGGAATCGAACCTGCGACCTCATGCATGGTTGCCCAGCGCTCTATACGGTGAGGCTATTATGTAAAACATAATTATATAAATAAAACACTCTGATTTTTTGTCCACTGAGTTTATTTTTTAACACAACATCGGACACGCATATGTCCAATAATACAGTTTTCAGTTTTCAAATTCAGTTTTAAAATACACTGTTATGTGTGTCGAAACATGCTTAAAATACAACTCAGTGGACAAAAAACAAAGTGTTTTATTTATCTAACAATATGTTACACAATGTTAGCCGATTACATAATGTAAAATATTAATTATTATAGTTAAAAAATGTGTGTCGTAAATTCTGGTTGTTAACCTTCGCTATCAAACTGTATATACTGATATATTTTATAATAACGTTACCGCATTGACTTACGTTTCAGGAACCGAATTTTCTGAAGAATACGTCATTATTAAATTACAAAATATCGACTTTGGGAAGGTTCTATTACCTTCTTATATAATTTATAGAATGTACCTTCATGATTATAAACTTTGTATGAAGCAGATAGGTTAGGTATTAGCTATTATACACAAACGAAGCTCAGGTTGCTAAAATATAAACAAAGCCAGGTTAATAGAATTCAGTAGACACGTTGAGGTGAAGTTTACCGCAATATTATACGTACTTGGTACTATCTGTGGGCATCGTGAAGGAGACACTTTAATATCAGTGATTTATTTCATTAATTGTAAAAATATTAATAGTACCAGGTATCCATAGCTCAGATGAGATTATTTAAACGAACACAGATTATGTCCATCAAGCAGATCTTTGCAAAGGTGATATTAATATAGACATATAAAAAATACTCTACAGAAATAAATGATATACCTCAAATTAGACACAAAACTAGGAACACAACTATGCAGATTTATTTCATAAACCTGAAAAAAAATCCACACTACCTTTGGCCAAAGAAGCCTTGTCTATTACTCGAGTAAAGTGTACAACCTACGATTCCCATTGTCCATGGAGAACACTCGAAAAACACTCAGCATACAAAGTAGCCATAAAAACATGGATTGTGGAGGTGGGTCGTGCACATTTGGAGGAATACTTATCAGGCCAAGTAGATAGTCAGAGGGTTTTTGATTTTAAATTTAGACCACATACTTACTTTTATCTATATGATTTAAAAAATAACAATAACAATATATGTATTGATGTTGGGTTACTTAAATTAAGATTGTATGTAGAATATACCCATTATAAACAATGTAAAATGTTTCCCTCGGCACGGGTTATCCCAGTGAGGGAACATTATTATTACATATATTTTTTAAAAAACACTATGTACAAGTAGCAAATAAATAAATAGCAGTATTTTCTAAAAATCTGATCTTTCCAATATCTGGTTGTTTTTCTTTTCATTTTAAAACAGTACCTACCAATAGACACCACTATGTATATGCAATTTTTTTAAATTGTACAGACGATACAGAAGATATTTACCCTTGGACACCTACGTTTGGTAGATACCCTATTAAACCTAACTATTATTCGTCGATTCGACGAACTGTTTTTCGAGGAGGATATTTTTAACTAAACACATGTTATTGTTATATTTATTAAACACATACACGATGTGCAAAGGTTATAAGGTTTTTATAAAATTTTCCTCGAAAAAAATTTTTTTTTTTTTTAAACACTATTTTAGTGGGGCATGTTTATGTTATTTTGTAAACTCATAAATGAAAAGGTTTATTTGTTTCCTAACCTATGTGTTCGCAATATCTTGAAGAATTGTGTACCTACTTACATATCGGATGGTCCTGCTTCTCGAGAGACCGTGGCGAGTACTGAGTTGACAAGCAACAGTACGAATATAGTACAAATATATTATTGGTTAAAGTTTTGAACTAAAAACAAATCACGTTTGTCCACTCTTTGATTCAGTTTTCTGCTAGGTTTTAAATAAAACAAGTAGGTACATTTAAAATAGAGCCATATTAAACAGTTTCAGAATACGTGCTTGGGGTACTAAATTAAATTTGTTTTTATGACTATTATTATTATTACATAAAGTTTTTACCCATGCTCAATTTTTTTAATATGCTACATAACGTCTTCAACCATCCATGTTCTCGATTCTTCTTCTTTTGTTATATTTGCTCCTATGTAGAGCACGCGGACGTTACTACATCCCTCCACCACTATTGTGTCTTAAATTATTTTATGAAAATAAAAATTTGAGCCCAAAATTACTAGACGATATTATTTTGTGTTCTAAATCATCTTGAATCTTGACATTACAAATATATTAATTCTGTGACTTGAGTAAGGTTTAAATCCAAATTCTCAGTTTATGGGCAGCGTCAGTAGTTTACGTAGTAAGTGTTGCCATAAGACAGGGGTGTATCCTTTGTGGTGTAATTACTATGTGTCACCTGTGAGATCCCCGGGGAGAAAGGGTTAATCTCGTACTTAGTCCCATCTTCCAAGACTGTCATGTTCTTCCAATAATTAATACGCATTACCTTGCAGAACGCGCGGAGCGAGGGCTGCTAAACGTTCAACTGAAAATTCAGACGATTTGTCCAGTATATATAAACATAACATAAGTACCAACATCAACAATCTATAACATTTCATAAATATCGTATAACTTTGAATATAAAACAATACAATTTCTTTTTTCTTAACTTTTATATTTTTACTATTTTACGTCAACCATTTTCAGATATACTATAACTCCTTATTCAGAACTCTCTACAATTTAAAAAAAATGTTAGGAAAGAGTGGTAACTCCGAAAATACATAGTTATCGAACAATAGCAATAATTAAGTATTTATTTATGCTTTATTTTCATAACAGAGATAAAATTTTAACAGAGAAACAAATATAAATTCAAGTTATTCAGAAGTTGTGTTGTAATCGTGTTTTTTTTCCTTCACTGAACTACTGGAAATCTCATAAAATAGATAAGTAAAGTAAAAAGGAACAATAGAATAAAAATTATTTATTTATGTTTTATATTCACTAATTTTGTAAAAGTTAATTGAGACACTATAAACTGAAATTCCAAAAAAAATGAAAACACTTTGTTTTTAACCACTTAAAAATTATTTGGTTAGTTTTTCTAGAATTTGATACGCTCTCCATTTATCAATTTTTTTATTATGCTTCTACTTTTAATTCATTATGAAAATAATGAAAAAATGCCATAATTTTTGACTTTCTGTTTTTTTTTTCATTCATATTATTCATAATCCAAACAGATTTTTTTTTTATTTCATGTAATTTATATTTCGAAGATTTATATCTGTTAAAAAAACCAGAATTTTATTTTGGAAACAAATACATTTTTAACGCTGGCCTTCCCAATAGCCTAGAATATCCGATTTTTGGCAACCCTACCCGCAGTATTTGCTTCTTCGAGTGTTGATATTAATTTGACGGGTAGTGTACTTGAGGAGTATTCAGGATTGATGATAATTATGTGACACAATTGTTTAGCCAATTCATTAAGTACATAATCTGCACTGGGTTTACTTAACATGGGAATCACATTTAGTACCTGATTTGAATGATAATCACCTAAGTCAATACGCAAAATGGTGTTAAAAAATAATATAATATAAATATATCTTTTGAAGTGTTAAGCAGATATCTGTTATTACCGAAAACAAAAATAGACGATCTAAAGCTGATTAAGGAACTCCCTAGGTACTTCATTTCATACACGGTGTCACAAAACTAAACGTACAAGCGGGAAACCAGTGAATCTACGTCGATTTTGTGGAATTTTTAAATTTTATTTGACACATATTCTTCCAAAAAATTGATTAAGAAGTTATTTTACTTTTAATATTTTTTTGCCAATAGTTATAAAATATTATTTGCTCAGTCAAAATTTTTTATTTGAAAGGTTAGATTAAAAAGTCTTATTACATATATTCGACTCAAAATATGATGTAGATTCACCGGTTTTTGGGTTGTACTACGAGTTTTAATACACCATGTTTAATTTTTCCGTATATTTAATGTGTTGAAGTAGTGATATCGCTGTAGTTCAGAATTAGAATCTTTCGCACCATGCACTGGGTAAATAAATAGTTTAAAAAAAATATATTACATACAAAATCCTAGACCTGTGTCCGCCTCGTAGCGTAGTGGTAGCGTATTTGGCTACCGTGCATGAGGTCGCGGGTTCGATTCCCGTAGGGGATCAACATGAAATATTTATTTAGATGTAATTTTCATATAAATATTTCATGTGTGATATCTTGGACTGGTTCTGAAGCGTTAGAGTAATCATCTTACCTTCATGTATTAAAATGATCAAGATACACTGCACTTGGTATTCCGATGCAGTGCCCTATGCACCATTGGGTGCGGATAAGGGAAAGTAGTAGTAGTAGACCTTAACCAATATTTCCTTCACCAACTTTGGCGGATGAGACAGTATACCAACTATGTGATGTTTTTTATAGTAACCTAAATGTTTTTTAAAAATATATTTATATTATGTAGGAGTACCCTTTTCATTATTTATCTTTATTAGTTACAATTATAAATTACTTAATAATCTGCACTAGATACTCAAATACCACAAGTTATGTAGATAATGCTATACTATTTCTTTAACCATAAAATTAACCACAAACTGATTATTGTGTTATGTTAGAGTTCAATGATAAAAATTGTTTGTCATCATGATATTTATCTTATCAAGCGTGTGAATTTATTTCTGACATCTTCAAATACTATATTTTTTTTTCTTTTAGTTGCATCAAGTTGGGCTTGATTCCGATTTTATCATTAACATAATTTTAATTGATATAACATAAGTTGTCTCTTCTAATAAACTTAATAAGCTGTTTGAAGAAATGCTAACTTTGCTACTGCTAATCAATAATATGATAATATTATGTACGTATATATTTTTCTTACAGCTTCACATCCAAATTCGTGATGTAATGTAACGTAATGTAACATAATGTTCAAAAAAGTTTTTAAAAAATGCATTTTATGCACACATCTTTAAACTTTTGGAAACAGAAAGGATGGGAAACGGGGGATAGGAAATAGAAAAGGTAAGAAAATTTATATGAGGATAAATAATTTTTTTAGGTAACGGACACAGCAACCCTTGGTATCTACTGTCATCCAGTAAAGGCGTTTCGGCTGGCTAGGCCATATACTACGTATGCCTCCCGAGAGCCTTAACCATGCTTGCCTATTTTATAAGGCATCAGGTTCTCGGCGTCCTGGTCGTCCACTGTTGACAATTCGTCGCAATTTGCGTCAGAGCTGCGGGACGTGGACTTGACTTGGGAGGATGCACGGGAGCTTGCGGCCGATCGCTTGGCCTGGAGGCGGTTTGTGGAGTCCATGTGCTCCACATAGGGAGCGGATATGGTATGATGATGATGATGATGTATTGATGAAATTTATTATTGTTTTTCCTCATTACCATTATGACCTAGGCTGTCTACCATTTTGGCATGAAAGACAGTAAAAGGTTACTCTGTCAATTGATCGATGGTCTATTTTCTGGAAGCCAAACACGCAAATGAATTCATATCTACCAGGATTAGTGAATTAAGCCTCAGGGATTTAGTAATGTATGTTCGTAAGTAATCCACATAATCCAACACCCGTTCCTCTAAGGTTTTCAACACAAAATCGGAGATTCATATTACTTTTCGTGTGATATTTTATTATAATTTTACGTAATTGTGGAAATCACTAAAAAAGGAAACATCTATTATATTATTTAAAATGGAAAAGTAGATAAAAATTAGAATTAAATTTATTTAGTTTATTACAACATTATACGCCAAGAAACAGTACATTATATGTAGACCTATTTCTAATATATTCATAATTTCATGACCAAATGGCTGACGACTTTAGCTTTTGGCCATTTCTTTCAGTCTATAAATTCATTTAAGTCGTCGTCTCCATAAATTATATTTAATTCAGATACCTTCATCTATTAATCTCATAAAGGTACATATCCTCGAGGCAAAAATAAATTATGAAAGACCAACCTCAACTCCTACATACAAAAAAATTCGATTAAAAATTAGAGCAGAATGCAAGCCTGAAGATAAACGTCAAACATGAGTAAATATAAATTGTATACTTTTTCGTAATATTAATATAAAGTGTATACAAATACACGTAGTACAAACCCGAAAACTGATGAAATCTACACCGTTTTAGGAAGACGATTTGTATAATATGCCTTTTTTAATATGAGCTTGAAAAAAACAAAATTCTCACAAAAGTTTTTAAAAGTAGGAAGGTTATCTACGTTACCTATGGCAGGTTACCTCCAGCACATTAAGTAAAATAACTAAAATTCTTAATAAAACGCGTTTTAAAAAAAAAAATCTTTATCGATAGTAAGTATTATTTTGACTAAATACATGATATTTGCCAAAACAAAAACAAATTTGTGCACAATTTTCTCAAAAACTATGGGACAATTTTTTTTTTTAAATCACGAAATGGACTTTCAAATAAGAAGTAGAATCACTGGTTTCCCAATTTGTACGTCGAGTTTTGATTACACCCTAGTAATACCTTACCTCAACACGCATTTACTTTTGAAATAATTAGTATAAAGGTTTAATAATCAAACGCTTGTAACTCACCTTGGCCATGGTTTGCGACCTGATAATTCTAGATTACAGTTTCCTAAAATCTACACCCATGATTGTCAGTATAGTGATATAAGCCTTATAAATTTTTCAAGCTTAAAAGAGAGACGCGTGCTGAGAACTTGGTTGCTAGAGCGCGATTTATTACATTAAGTTTTAGAATTGTATTTTTATTTATTAAATGTATTTTAATATTTTTTTTGTGCGCTTAGGGTATGTATTGTGTACTTTAATTTTAAGTTGAATTTGTATTTATGCACCTACTGACGAGTTGCAGTAGGCAACTCAGTAGGACCATGTAATTGTTTTCTTTTTGTATATATTGAAATAAAAAATTACAAAAAAAAAAAAAAAATCATTGCGATAATCCACAATACCTATACCAATAATTTTTTGTAATAACTTTACGTTTTGAAATTGTATATAAATGGTATTTAAATAATGAATATCATGTGCTAATTACAGGTAAAGCTAATTAACTTTTGAAATACAAGATATTAAAGTGATTTTTACATTATTGTAAACATACTCGTAAATACAGGTAATTTGTGCATTGTGCAGCGTGTTTTGTAAAATAAGGTATTTGTGATTTAATAACTACTATTTTTAATTACTATACCACATGAAAAGCACTTTGTCAATTATCTCAGTACTTAGATCAAATGATAATTTATTTACATCGACTAAACTAAAGAGATTACCCAAATAAATCTTGTTTCCGCTATAATTACACAATTACTGATAACTCCCTTTGATGGAACTAGCAAAGGGGAAATAACTACAATATATAAACGTTGATTTTAGATTATTATTAATTGACACGACGCCGACGTTTACTCTCTAGAGTTTCATATAATATAGTAATTATATCTGATTATAATACACATATTCGTACTAAACGAAAATCGAATTTTGATTAACATTAATTAATATTTAATTATCTGTACAAAAAATTTTTCTATTAATTTTGTTAAATAATATATTTTTTTTAAATATATAATTACAAAATAATAATTTTTTTAATATATTATTTCTATTTAATTGAGCTTGGGTGAGTGTAAATATTATTAAATATTACATTTTGAAATGTTTTATTTGACAAAATCACATGTGAAGTACTCAAATTTGTTACGAAATACATAACTTTAATCACTAAGATAATGCATTATTTATTACTTTATTAATTATTAAAAAATAGGAAAATCCCTATATGGAGGAGCAACACATCAAATCGTATTATTGTCCATTTCAAATGTTTTCACAAACCAAGAAAAAAAAAATATTCTGTGAACAATTTTTCATCTTTATGTATAGGTAGGTATATATCATACTATGATAATAGTTTTTTTAAAGATTTATAATAAAAATTTGAAGTATTAATCTCGTTTGGTAAAAAAATACCGAATAAATTATTTAAAAATTGTAGCAATGTGAGCTTTTTTCTGGATAGGACAAAATACGATTTGTCATGTTACTTTTTCACATATTGGTCGTATATTAAAAAATCTGAATTCTAAAAATTACAGTTCTCACATTGAATGATTTATATTACTTATAGAATTTAATTGGTTTGAATTAGGAGAAATCCAAAGACAATCTGAATTCCACATGAAAATAATTTGTTTATAATTACAAAATATGTTTTCGGATTCAAGAAAACCCAAAAAATGGAAAATATTTATAAATTCAATATAAATATAAATTTACCTACGCTACCTATTTGATTTCATTCTCCGTATACAAAATCCCTTTTTGTTCCCTTCCGATATTCTATTTTCAAATTATTTTCTTACTCTCATCTCAGCATTGAATCTCTTTTTTTCTTATGGCTTAACTGTGCCTTAAATCCAATTTATAATATAGATATGTCTCTTTGTTTTATTTTTTGCAAATGTGGGTACGGAACGTCTCATAAATATCTATTTAGTGTCATCAAATCACAGATTTCTGGCGAATTTATTTTGTGTTTTTGTTAACGTTATACTGAAAAAGTTTTACAATTTAATTACTTTAGGATGTAAAACTTCATCATTTTAAATCATCGCTTCATTCGTAAAGTAAAAATAAAATTTGTTATAAATAAAAACAGTCGATTATTCGAGAAGCTTCCGATTTCGGCTGGTCCCTGATAAAACGTTGGTTGGTTTATCGTAGTTGACAGAGAGGCGACTTTTATTTGTTTTATATTTTTTGAATGATGGACTGAAACAGATTTAGGGAGGAGGTCAACCTTGGCTATAGTGTCTATTTACTCAACAGTTCATAAAACAACCACCACCATTGTCCCAAAATCGCACTACAGATTTTCATTCATCATTATACCATATCCGCTCCTATATGTGGAGCATATGGAATCCACAAACTGCCTCCAGGCCAAAGCGATCGGCCGCCAGCTCCCGCGCATCCTCCCAAGTCAATCCACGTCCCGCAAACGCAAGTTGCCGATGAATTGTCAACAACCTGATGCTTGTAAAATCATGGTTAAGGCTCTCTGACATATAAGCTGCCGATTGAATTGTCAAGGGTTGCTGTGTCGCTCTTATCCCAAAGATCAAGTGGTCTAGGTGCCACGACACGGGACGCCGAGAAACTGATGCCTTGTAAAATAGGCAAGCATGGTTAAGGCTCTAGCATACGTAGTATATGGCCTAGCCACGCCTTCGCCGGATAAGTCTGATCACAGAGGTTGCAAATGCCTCAGCCTTTGCCTCACCTCAAGGTTTTCCCCACGTTAAACTTCTACAAACCTACAAAAACTTAGTGCTGTCTTGGGCTACTGGTAGGTGCCACGATTCCCACATAGAGAAGAACAGGTATGCAGGAGTTATATAAAGGCGTGTTTTTAAGCGAGTAAAATCCGATCTACAGATATACAAATTAAATTGCAACCGTTTTGACAATATCATTTTATTTTCTATTTAACACCATACACATATAGTACTATATTACAATTTGATAATTTCAAATGCCTCAACTTCCTTTTTCCCCACGTTCACTTCTACAAATACATGTGGTTCTACACGTGAACATCACTATACACCGTGAAGCAAAACTCGATGTACAAGTGGGAAACCAGTGAATCTACATAATATTAATTTGGAGTCAATTTTGTTAAAAAAATTATTAGACCCACAGTTTTCGAGAATTCAATTAATATTCATAAAGAAAAAAACAAAAAAACCGCAGTTTAATAAAGAATTCATGGAATTTTACTTAATCTGCGGTACTAATGAAAGCTTTTTGTGAGAAGAAAAATTTTTTTTTTTTCAACCTGGATTTAAAAAGCCAAATTACACATTCGACTCCAAAATATGATGTAGATTCACCAGTTTTCGGGTTTTACAAGTTTTGTTACACCATGTATAGACGGCTCCAGGAAACTCTGTCACCGGTCAGCACTTTTGCCTCTTCATGTCAATCTCGCATCCCTCAGCTCCGCCTCCGACACGGATTACCTACTGAAGACGTTGTCATTCAAAAATTTTATAATGATATTTTTTTAATTAAAAAAATATAAAGCAAAACTTGGTATGGCAAAAGGTCATGGTTTGTTGAAAGTTGATGCTTATAAGGTCGCTCTTTTTATGATTTTATCTTTTTATCTTTAAGTAGACGTTTATCACGACATCGACAGTTTTTTGTAGATAATTTTTTTTTACCTAAAATTTAGAATTGTTTAGTATCTTCTGATATATAAATTCATAATGCATGGGAGATATAATTTTCTACAGCTTGAATTCCTAACAATTAATTGGATACCAATATCATATCGATGTGGGTGAGATGCCATGTAATGCTTACTGTAGCAAATTATGTGCTGCGCTATGTGAATTCCACAGCCCGTAGTAAGGGCGTATTTATGGAAATTCCTCGCAGGCGCCAAATACACCTCATTTACCCTTATGTAGGGATGATTAAGGCTGAGGTATTACTATATCTACATATTGTAAGGCTTTACCTTCCAAAGCCGAGTAATTATTTATTTATATTATTTTATAAATAGTTTTAATAAAATTTATATGTTTAGATTATTTATTATTTGTATTATTTAAAATGCTTAAATGGGGTTCATTTAATCTATTTCACGAACGAAAATGTATGTAAATTTTTTAAAAACTTTTTGAATAATTTACGGAAAATGCTAATTTTAAATGTGTCTAAACTATATTTTGAGTGCGTCCAAATACTTGTAGACAAAAACATTCCGTTTCAAATTTCTCGTCTACGTAATTATGTTAAGATGTCAATTGAAAGTATCGAAACTTTAAAAGCTTAAAATTTCTCTTCAACTCTTAAATAAATTACAATATTCTTTAAAAACTCTTTGTTGAAGTTATTTATAAGATACTTTTTTCTTAAATCTAGCAGCGTTTAAAGAAATGGTATTTTCTTAAATATGGCTTTAAAATTCCTAACGATGAAAATATTATCATTCCGATGAAGAAAAATGTCGAGATTTTTATAAAGCAATTTTAACGTCTGTCATTAACAAATTAAAATATTCACCGTCATTATGTAGTATATATTTTTCTGATTATAAAATTATACCTGAGTTCTGTATTGGTCTCATTAGGAGCTGCCTCTTGGCAGATGACAATAATTAGTACCTTTCGTTAAATTCGTGATGCATCTCTGCCGATCTATAAATAATTGGAAAATACATAATATTATGTTTTAATATCTCCTCGCTGCCGCTTTCCACTGGGCATCACCGGTGCAAATAATGTCGACATAATTTATTTTACCGTCTTATTAACTTCGCTATCCACTAATCCGATAAATAAGGCCAAAATTTGCTACACAAGTTATTACTGAGAATTTACTGATTATTAATAAATAAATAAGAAAATGTACATATTAAAAATTTATTAACAATTGTGGAAAAGCGTATTTCTAGCAAGATTCTACTACTACTATTACTTTCCCTTATCCGCACCCAATGGTGCAGGGCACTGCATCTGTACAACAATTGGAGTGTATCTTGATCATTTTATTACATGAAGGTAATATAATCAGTCATACGCTTCAGTACCAGTCCAAGGTATCACACATGAAATATCGATATGAAAATCATATCTAAATAAATATTTCATGTTGACTCCCTACGGGAATCGAATCCTCGACTTGTGCATTTAGTTAGATTCTCCCGATAATAATGTGTTTCAAAAGTTTCAAAAGTTTTTTTTAATTATTGTTTTTTTTTTTTTTATTTTTATTTATTCAATACATTATCGAATTTACAAAGCTTAATATTACAATAATTATACAAAATATAATCAACGCTATAACGCTATACCTCACCAATAAAAAAGACAAGCTCTTGTGCTTGGTGAGGGAGGTTACGCTAAAAAATACATAATATAAGTAGTAATCATAATAAGGTAAATATAGGTAGTATAAGGTATAATCGTAAGTAGTAAATATAAGTAGTACAACAAGGTAAAATATAAGTAGTAATCATAGTAAGGTAAATTTAAAAAAAAATCTAGGTACTGGATCTAGATATGCAAAATAAACAATTAAGTAAGCAATAGATAGTGATTATAGTTGTTTGAAATAAATGTGTTTTTTAAGTTTAAATTTAAATTTCTTAAAGACATTAATAATTTTTAGTTCATTGGGCAATTCATTAAAATACACGATTCCCTTATATAAGAAACTATTTTCGAAATGTTTTGTATGAAATTTTGGAGTTTTAATATTATTTTGGTATCTCATTGATAGATTAGATTCAAAGTGTTTTAATTGTTTTTTTTATAAATTTTCTGAATAGAATATTGTTTATAGATTTGGTCTATCGTTGGCACACTAAACATTTTAAAGAGTAATTCTTTTGAGAATGTTGATGGTTTTTTTAATATAACTTTAATAATTAATCTCTGCACCACTTTAACTGAATTGAAAATTTTTGAACAACATTTTGAATGAATACAAATACTTGTAGACAAATTACTGGATTATACCCATGCTGGGCTGATATCAGATATTATTGATGATATCTCAACAGAGACAGAGAAGCTCTGGAAACGAATGTGGGTTATCTAGGCGTTTACAGGGCTTATGACCTGTCATTGGCTGGGTTAAGTGGCCACTTGACGTAATTACAACATTCCCCATTCCGCCTGTCATCTGACAACCATGTATGACAAATTTTTGAAACTTGTATATATCTAAGATGTATATATGCCACTTAACCCAGCCAATGACAGGTCATAAGCCCTGTAAACGCCTAGATAACCCACATTCGTTTCCAGAGCTTCTCTGTCTCTGTTGAGATATCAATAATATCTGAATTGAAAATATTATTACAAATATTTATTACATATATTTAAGAAATTTCGTTTATCTTAGCTTATTGTCTGTCCTCTTTCTTCAACAGTCGAAAAGTACAATAACGTTCACTAGCACCCGGCCACGCAGAAGTGATCTGTAATTGTGGGTGCCATATTTCGTTCCTCCTGCGCCATCAATCTCTCCTGGTGATTAGTAGAGCGCGGATAGTGAGAGCATTCCCGAGTCGGCGTAATTCCCAGCACGGGTGTAATAAGTGCGACCCGTCACTAATAAATTCTGCTCGGTTTCGCGCTGCCCAGAATCCGGAAAGACAGTTTCGGAGCGCTGAGCACTTTGTGGCCGGGGCCTGACGAACACGACTATATTACAATGCTGACTCCCTGGCTGTACTGTTTATATTAAACTCGAAGCTTGGCTGACTCTTATCAGTCATGGCACTCAATACAGTCATTAGCTAAAGTTTAAATCTGCTAAACGAGCTTGTGGAAGTGCAAAATAAAATAAATTCATGATCCTTTCTTGAAAATAGTCTACGTGTGCTTAAACTCCTTTAATTTTTCTTTATAATCGATGTATGTGGTATGTATTTCATTTTATATCCCTACAGAGATGAGGTAGAATTCTTTCAAATTCAGGAATATGGATATTTGAGAGTTTACAGGGCTTTTTTGGCTGGGTTAAGTGGCCACTCTATGCACTACGACATTTCCCATTCCGCCCATTAGCGAATATCCACACCAAGTAACATCTTTGATTATGTATATTTGTTAGAAATTGAGAATCATTCACCAGCTTAAAACTTAAAAGCGTTAAAAGCTCCAGCTATGCATTGATATTGAAGTTAATATTTATTAGCAAATTACTTCATTTTTGTAATTAAGACTCTGACCGAGTGCATAGAGTGGCCACTTAACCCAGCCAATGTCAGGTCATAAGCCCTGTAAACGCTCGAATATCCATATTCCTGAATTTGAAAGTATTCTACCTCATCTCTGTAGGGATTTAAAAAAAAATATATTCCTACTCCCGTCTTGGGATAAATCCAGATTTGTGTACAAGTATTTGAACACGCCCAAAATGTTGTATAATAGGTACACCTACGCTTATCCCTATTTTCACGCTACATTGTCAAAATAATTTTAATATTGTTTTTGTACATATTTATTCTGTAGTTAACTAATGAAAAATACAAAAATCAGAATTGTGTACCTATAGTAAATGCACTAAGAATAAAGCATTACAAAATTTTATTTAATACTTTTTGTACAATTGAAAGACATATGAACCAGATTTTATTAGAACTTCTATCAAAAGAAAATAACTACTTAGGCATTTAGGCATTTGAAGAACGAGCGTCTTTCATTATTCGAAGCCAAATAACTGTACAGAAATAAAAATTCTAAAACGTATATGAAAAACGTACTAAGGCGAGGAATGCGATTTGCCAGTTTGCCAGTTAGTAGTGTGTTTAATAATGTTTTGTTATTGGCCCAGTCTTTAGTCGTATCCAGACTTTCTCAAGGGTTTATTTTCCTTCAATCTTACGTGTTACTACCTACTTAGAAATTACGGAGTAACGTTTTCACGGGGCCCGTGCGTGACCTCCTCCCCTTAACTCCGAGGGATGAATAAACTCTAAGGGCTGAATATGAGGTACGGTTTCTGGGGAATAAGTCAGGGCTGCGAAGTAGGAGTCGTAACAATTATAGAGTTCTTGAATCAAAAGCAGAACATGACTAACCATCACGTCATTTTTCTTGGCAGAAATATGCAGAGGTAACACCACACCACTCCAACCTGGCATATTTGTATTATTTCTGAACGCACAACGATTACTAAACGATTCATTGACTAAACAGTTAATTGGCTAAAAATACTGCAATCGTTTCAAAATTGAATTTTTTGGATTATACAACAGTTTACGGTGCAAACATGTAGATGTGAAAAAAAGTCAAAATGTAGAAGTTAAGGCTTCATAGGGTCAGATTATTTGATATTCCTCAGCATTTAATTGGAATATAATTAAACTTTTCATAAATAGCTTCTGGAGTCTACTAGTTGAAAAATGATAATTTTTTCGGACTCCATAAAATTCGTTACTTTAGGAATAGCTGAAGTAAAATAATCCTAGAGCAGAAGGCTATAATAATGGAGTTTCAACCTATTTTACACAAAAAATTGATTCAAAAATACGCCCTGAGGGTAAACGATTTTTAATGAAAACTTGATTTTTTTAGACAAACTGAGTTAAACCGCACTGATGCATAAATTGTGATCGGACAATGGGAAAAAATCCGTAGCCTTAAGATCGCTATGTCGAATTTTGTCTTGGAATTAATCTATCTAATTTGGGATGTGGTCCAAGGAATAGGCATCTCACCTTGTGACTCTAGTGATTCTGGCCTGAATGTAATTCATTACTGTACAAATAAACGCAAAAATTGTGGTGAGTAGAAATAATCCCAGCCCTGGAACAAACATGCTCTCTCGCATGACGATAATTATATATATTATAAAATAACTAATGTCCCAAATTACAAATTTTATATTCCACTTGACTTGGCCATTTTTTAACTGTTTTTGACAACGTATGGAATTAATACGTCATTTCCAATTTGCCTCCGTAGCCATAAAACTGTGTCTTGGAATTAACTATCTAATTTGGGATGGTAAAAATATCGACTCTCGATTCCCCTGAAGTAATAAGGTGTAATCAGGTCTCATCTGTAGCGGAACATAATATATTGAATTAAAATATAATAAATATATCATACATGCTTTTGTTATTAAGATATTTATATTACATTCATATGAAAAAAGTACCTACGCATAATTGGTTTGTTTCCCGATAGCATGAATATATCTTTTGAAAACGCTATAAATATTTAAAGTTTATTTTTACAATTCCAACGATATATAAAACACAATGATCAAAAATGTTGTTTTTTATTTATAATTTAAAGAGTTTTAAAAACACACGAAATTACGAGTGACTTTTAACCCGTTATTGGCTAATGACGTCATACCCGTCCATTATAAAAGGCGGGAAATTCATTACGAAGTCAGCGCCCATGTTGATGTGACGTCACACCGCATGCGCGCCAAATGGAGGATTTTGCGAGCGATTTGAAAAAGCGCTATTTCAAACCGCGTTAGAAAATTCATATGACATCGTAAATTTTTTTAAAAAAATCCTTGATATTGTAATTTTTCAATCAATTTTTTGAAATAAAAAATAGAAAATCTGAACGAACCCAATTATTATGTCTATTACAAAACGCAAGCAATAAAAGTAGAATAACGTCAAGACTTGTGCTATATCTGAACTACTACTACTACTACTTTCCCTTATACGCACCCAATTGTGCATAGGGCACTGCATCGGTACTATCAAGTACAGTGTATCTTGATCATTTTATTACATGAAGGTAAGATGATCAGTCATACGCTTCAGTACCAGTCCAAGGTGTCCCACATGAAATATTAATATGGAAATTGTTTTTTTTAAATTATTTTTTCGTTCTTATTTTATTTTAATTTTATTTTATTTGGGAAATCAACAGTTCTAAATAGATGATTATGGTAAACAAAGGATACATTATATCAACTCAGAACCAATTACAGATTTCCACAGATTGTACAGAGTTAGTAAGGAATACAATATTTTTTATTTGTATTTTATTTTAATTTTATTTGTTTTGATGATTTATGATATTATACTCAAATAGTCGGAAATAACTGTGTCAGAAAGCAGGAAACAAGTTGTGCTGGAGTGGGATTCGAACCCTAGAGATTCTAATCCGGAATCCCCGAATCTACCACTAGACCACAACCCGGTTTGAAATAAAAAAAAAATACAAAAAGATTAATGAATGTCATTGGAATCATGATGTCAAACAACCCATTCTGAAGTAACTTATACTTCTACTCTTACCCACGGATGTTTTTAACTAGAGTAAGACATAAATTTTACTTCTGATCAAACAACCGGCTCTAAATGACTCTTTTCTTTCCTCGACTAGCAGTCAGCACATAGAAAAACCGTGTAATAGTAAACAATCGCATCAGAGTCGCAATTAAGTAATTGTTTGGTACTCCTATCATAACAATCGTTCTACTTGTCTCACTCAGCGTGAGAGATGGCCTTAATTTAATTGAAAATAGGGTTACCGCCTTTTAAAAATTAGTGTTTTTTTTTTATTTTAAAATAAAATTTATTTTCAAAAGAAAATTTTTTGTTTACAAAGAAATACAATAAAAACACATATACATTAAAAAAATAAACAAAAATCCCACCAAGGCATAGCCTGTTTGTGGGGTATACTGTGAAAGTCAAACAGTATGCACGTGGCAAAAGAGAAAAAAGAAAGTCATGTAAAAATGGAAAAATAACAGATAATGTAAACAAGATAGTTAAAATAAAAAAAGAATACAAGATATTGGTATCTTTATACTTGAAGAAGAAGAAGGGAAATAATTTATAATATATACAATAAAAAATGACGTAGATTATGTTATTGTTATGGTCTTTATGGTAAGAATGATTCTACCTTTACACTATGTATCCAACTTTGTGTTAATTTTGTAAAAGATGAAAAATTTTGAAAATTTTACTTTGCCATTTTATTGTCAGTTAAAAGGTAACTAATTAAACTGGAGGCAATAAAATGTGTAATGTAAATGTGCATATCTCTGTGCAAGTCGTGATTTACAATGTGGATCTTAAATCTTGTTTTTTCACATATTTTAATATTTCATTTGTGATACCTTGGACTGGCGTTAAAGCGTTAGGCTCATTTTATACGTACCGTGCCGATCACGTAAAATGCAAAAAAATTCAAAGGACATGGTGTAGCAAAACTCGATCATATTTGGAGTCAAATGTGTATTATGAGTTTTTTAATCTGAGCTTAAAAAAATTCTTAGAAAAGCTTCCATTAGAATCTACCGCCGATTAAGTAGAATTGCTCGAATTCTTATTAAAATGCGGTTTTATTTATATATTAATTTGACAAAATAAAAAATATTAGAAAACAATTTGCAAAAATTTTCCGAATTTTTTTTTAACTTCGTACTCATTTTTTTCGAAAACTAAGGGTCAAATAAAAAAAAAATATTTTCTACAAAATCGACTCCAAACATGATGCAGATTTACTGGTTTCCCGCTTGTACCTCGAGTTTTGTTACACCCTGTATATATTTATGTTAGTATGTTATGTTAAATCTCACTGTGTTCGTGGAACCCACAAACCATTATCTACAAGTTGTAGTGGACTCGGTAAGGAAACAACATGTCTGTCAACTCTCATTCAGTGCTCGTTATATATTTAAAAGTATAACGCTTATCTCTCTCTCTACCTCACACAACACACAACTCGCTCCAATATCATATACTGTGGTCGATGCCTTTCAATACCCGTTTTTAAATCACCACTAACTTAATTAATTATATTAAAAAATAGTTATAAGGTATTAGTCTTGAGAGAAATTTAAGTCGGTTGTTTTAAAAATTTTACGCCGAAATAGTTATGGGACTAAAAGTAACTATTCTACTGCTTTCCCTTATCCGTACCCAATGGTGCATAGGGCACTGCTTCGGTACACCAAGTGCAGTTTATATTGATCATTTGATTACATGGCGGTAAGATGATCAGTCATACGCTTCAGTCCAAGGTATCACACATGAAATATTAATATGAAAATCACATGAAAAAATAAAACTAAAATAACTCAAAATAAAACTCAAAATCAAAAATTTACTAAGGTATATTTCGACGGTCCCAACGTATACTGTCGAATCTGAAAAAATGCGATTTTCGTTTTATTGTTTTAAACTGTCCAATTTACATAGGTAGTATAAAAAAAAAAAAAAAAATTCTTAAATTTTGGGGGTTTTTTGAATCGAATATTATTTTTAATTTTTTTTTAGCCCCTGAAAAAAATATGTAAATTGGACAGTTTTAAAACAATAAAACGAAAATCGCCTTTTTTCAGATTCGACAGTATAAGTTGGGACAGTCGATTTTTATTATTGATTAGTATGGACTTCATGATGGGTCGAGTTTCAAGTGTTTATCCATATTCCTGAATTAAAAAAAAATAATACCTCATCTCTGTAGGGATATAAAATGAAATAATAAGTAAAGTTTTTTTTCCCACGTATGTATGGCGATTTAACGCTCCTGTTCAATTGGTGGTACCTTTGTTTTAATAATATGTGAAGTCACAAACTAGATATGTTAATTACTTCACGTAATAAATGCGAGATATTACACGATGGGTGTAGTGATTTTTAATACGATAGTAGGAAATTAATGTTTCACATTCGATGTACGTACAAACACAAGCTACAAGTATAACTACCCATTCTGATGGCGTTATCTGTCAGTGTTTATCGGACATACAACAGATGGGTCCTAATCTACGGCTGTGTATTATTATATGTTTTACACACATTACTAAGCCCTTCAGTAAAAGATCTTACAGATTTGTTGACAAACCAGAAACGAGCAATCAATGATCCACGAGCAACAATCTAATGGATTTGCAATATACATTTCCCGACAATGTTGAAGGAGAATTTATTGTGCACCACAAATAGACCTGAAAAGCAGGTTGGGAGAAGCGATTATAAGAATGAAAGAGACGTAATACAATATTTACGTGTATTTTTAAGGATTATTTTTATAAAATTTTTAAAAACAAATTCATATTTCATAACGCTCGGGTGGTGGCGTTGATTTTTTATTATTTACTTTATTATCTTTTTGGCACAATGAGGAACGTAAGAAATGCTTTTTAGCACTTAAGGCGAGGGTCCGGGGTCCCCAATACATTCATGTACGTCAGGGCAAAATTCCCTTGTACTTCATGGTTCAATAAATAAAAATTAAAAAAATTATGACGTAATTATTAATTCTTTTTCTAGTGAATTATCGGACTAAATTTTTATTTATAATATTTTCGTTGAATCACAATTAATTTAAAGAAACCCCCTGTTTTTAATAACATTTGATGCATAACACAAAAACACAGTACATATAAAAATTTAAAAAAAATATATGTATTAAAGAATACGTATATATCTAGTGCATTATCTGATTAAAATTTGTAAAACATTAGTAGATTTTTGATCATATTAAAATTCCGTAGATTTTACTATATTAAATTTGAAAAAGATTATCGTGTATTTTTTGTATACCTACGCGATGCAAATAATAATGAAACCAAACGGCACGACGTTCGATCGGATTTTTGGTCGTGTTTTAACGAGCGCTCATCCGGGCGCTTACTACATTTTACAATTAACCAAAGGGTGGACCTAGTAGCCCTTTAAACCGGGTATTTTTTATAATGTCACTTGTAGCACTGTGGTTTTTAGGCCGTCATTTGAACAACGTGACTACAAAATACAAAACTATTTATACAACGACTAATAATTTCGTTTTTTACCATAAAAACGTGAAACCAAATCACAAAAAGATTCCCTTCAAACTAATAATAAAGTGTTACTATCAAAATTTTTTATAGCTATGCCTTTGATTTTAGTATTATAAATTGTGTATTTTTATCAATAAAAATACTTCATAAGTACTATTAGTATAAAAAATTGTAAAAAAACACTCACCGACTTTTCTATGTCTACGGGTTTCGAGACATAGCCCGTCTCTTCGTCAGGACAAACACACAACTAAACCAACCATGCAAATACCACTACACACCTTCATCATAGCAGATTCACAAAAAATATGCTGATTAGATACAGTAACCCTTGGCGGTGGCGAAGTGAATGATGTGTCTAATCTGGATGTCGATTTTGTATTTTTGTGAATCTTACTATGGTGAAGGTGCGTAGTGGTATTTGCATGTTAGTTTGGTTGTGTTTTTCCTGGCGAAGAGGCGGGTTATGTCTCGAAACCGGTAGACATAAGAACAGTCGTGAGTGGTTTTATGCATTTTTTTTATTAACATAATATCGATAATATTCCAATAAATTAAAAAAAATAGCAAACATATTAAAATTTGGTATGCAAAAATATTGTTTTGTAAATTCTAAATTTGTGAAATCCAAACTTGGTTCTATTATACTAATTATGTAAATATTCAATTATGTTAAGTACTACAATGTGTTATGTATAATACTACAATGCCCTGACTCGGCACGGACTATCTAGTGAGTCGGGGCCAGATCATTGGCATGGGTCTCTACTGATTGAGTCGCCATCCCATTATTGTGATTATATTAAATGTGAAATTTAATAAATAAAAATTTTTAAAAAATAGCAAACACGTATTTGGATTATTAAATAAATATGTAATTTATGTTGGAAGCACTCACTTTGTAGTTATTCATTATAAACTATTTAAATGAAAACACTTTGTTTTTAACTACTTTTTTTATTTTATTATTAAAACTCCCGACCGGTTTCGAAACAACACGTGTCTCTTTGTCAAGGGTACAAGAATGAATGAAATTGGCTAATGAAGTAAAGTTGTATCAGTGCATATGTTTTCAATGGTCACTTCTTAACTTAAAGATATCTAATCCATAATCCAAAAAAACTCATAAATTACCCACCCATCCATTCATCTTTCAACCTTAGACAAACAATAGACCTTACCATTGAACATATGCACTGACACAACTTACTTCATTATCCAATTTCATTCATTCTTGTACCCTTGACAAAGAGACACGTGTTGTTTCGAAACCGGTCGGGAGTTTTAATAATAAAATAAAAAAAGTAGTTAAAAACAAAGTGTTTTCATTTAAATAGTTTAAATAAATATGTACTTATTTTCAGAATGAATATAGCTTTGGTATAAAATATATGTGACAATATGTTGTATCTGCAATGTACGGAGATTTTTTATGACGTACTTCGTAATATGGCCAACCCACATTATGGTTTAAAGGATCTTGCAGCCAAAAACAACCTCTAACTTTTGACCACACTGTATCTCAATTTGACCTTTGCATACTCGGTTTTCACTACTTGCAGTTCATTAAAATACTGACATTAATACAATAAAATTTAATATATTCTGTTATCAATTAATAACATTTCATTTTATTTGGGTTAATTACTTTTTGGGTCATTTAGAACTGTGATAACTTGACCAATTAGAACACTTTTATAATCCAAACTTATTACGAAATATCTGCGTTTATATCAATTACCATGAATACGTTGAACTGGCGACTGTATTATCTACAATGACCTTATGTTTTTAATTTATTAAAAATGTAACTTTTTGTTTTTATACGTTTTATTATAATTTTGGTTTAGACCACCATCATGGTCGTTTTGTAGCTTTATTGCCTTTAAATTATTTTAATATTTCGCTGAACTTTGATTCAATTACTGCGTACAGCAATATAGTTTTTCACTATGGTGCATGGTTAACTCGATTTGCCATGTAGTAGAATGGTTTTAACTAACTAACCATCACGCCAATTGGCCCTAATATTATCATTATATCGAAATTTAGATGCCAAAACCAAATTTCCCTAAATATAGTAACTATAAATATTGTTTTTACCGCAGACTGGCATCATTGGATTGAATTTGCGATTAAAATTATTAAAATAGCAAAATAGCTTATTCACTAGACGACAAATTAAAACAAATGTAAAATTTATATTAAAAAAGGGTGAATATTTATTTAATTCAAATAGCTTTTGAACAAAATAATTGGGTGTTAATCGGAAAACACAAAAGTTAGCCTTTATGTATACTGTCTGTACACTCCGTCTTTCTAAGCTCCCTTAAGCCTTCGTAACCCCAAAATATGCGAGTCTGAAAGGCAAAAGAGAAAATGAACTCTTTAATTTTTATACTCCCGTTCCAACGAATCGCGGCTCCTTCATTTTGGATGTAATCCACGAAAATCCCATTCCCTATTATTTATTTTCCTTCTTCCCGTACTTTGGCATTATCCTCGATACAAATTGCGTTATTGCTGCAAAATTGTGAAAGGTCCCATCTGTCGAATTTGGCCAATGTATTTGTGTCATATCAAGACACGTGTATATATCTAAATATTAGAATTGTGTAAGTATACAAATAAGGAAAAGGGAAGGAGTAATGTAAAGGGCGTGTTTTCCATTTATAGAATACGCCTGAAATTTCTTACGTCAATATATTCAATTTCAGGTATAAAGACTTGGACCTTAAAAACATACCGCAAACCGTAATTTGATAAACCCTGAACCCCTTTTTAGCATCACTCAATAATATACTATAAGACTTTTTTGTGAATGTACCAACCAGAAAAAAATAAGTAGGTATTGAATGGTTATATCACTTTCATTTCTTACGTTTTGTAGGAACCGCCAAACGATTTCTGCTTTCTTAATTTGAAAGTCATTAGATACTTTCTTTTCATGTTCAGATAAACAAAATTTTTGGCAACTTTTATCAAATATTGTATCAACAGTTGAGATGCCCACACAAAAACAAGCTTAAAAAACATTTCAACATGTTATAAACGTGCTTAAATTCCATTCATATCATCATCAGCTCGTTGAGGTCCACTGCTGGACATAGGCCTCCCCCTGCCGTCGCCACTCCTCCCGATCACTCCCGTCCAGTCCCCATCCACCGTCTTCCAGCAGACTTCCTGATGTCGTCCACCCATCTCATCGGTGGGACGTCCTTGAGACCTCTGGTTTCTCGGTCTCCACACCAGAACGCGTTTCGTCCATCTGTCGTCCGTCATTCTTGCTATGTGACCGGCCCATTTCCACTTAAACCAAGCAATTCGCTCCACCACGTCGCAGACCTTTGTCTGGCGTTGGATCCAATCGTTCTAATCTGTCTCTTAATGTTATTCCATACCATATCTCTTAATGCTATTCATATACCAAATTAAAAACACAAGATGGCTTGAAAAAATCACATTTATATTAAAATAAATCTTTAGCATGTCAAAAACGTACTCAAAACGAACCACGAGTGAGTAATATATAAATATATCGGGTAAATGAAAATCCTTAACATGAAAATGTATTTCAATATTTTTCCCTCTTCACTCCCGTGACTTTCATTATGTCATTTTCGTTCTCCCTCGAAGCCTCCCTACTTTTCATACAGTCAGCTAAGGTATAGAAGCAACCCCTCTGAGATGCCTCGATAAGCCATCCCTTCACTCATCCATCTATCAGCCAGACAAATCTTCCCCGAGAACGAGGCATTTAATTAAATTTTCATCACTCAATTTTGAACGCTGTTAAGTATTGTTATCCTTCAAGTATATTGATCAAGACTTTTCCGAATATTTTAGGGGAAGAAAACGAATATAAGAAGTACTCTTTATTACTGTACACTTTTTTAAGGATGTAAAATTTTCAAAGTCACGTTCGAGTTCATTTGGAGATTTTCATGATCCTTCAAAATAATTAGTTCAAGTGGCTTCCATTTTACTTGAATTCGTGAGGAATTTGCCATTCTACAAAATACATTTAGAACCAGCAAATACAACCAAATTCGGTACAAGATCCCTAAAATACATAGCATTTTCCGAATTTAATTTGTTACCTGACATGTTTAAGATCCCTGTATCTAACTATCGAAACAGGACCTCTGATTTGAAAAATATTATTTTTAATAAGTATTTTGAATGATACCTTTTCTACTTGCGTCGATATAATATATGGTTTTGCTGTTACTGTTATAATTCACTTTATTGTTTCTTTAGGTTTTATGTTTTCATTGGATTGGTTCTGTTTTTTGTATATATTGTGTTTATTTTGTGATCTAAGTGATGTCAGTGCGTATTAGAATAAAATGAATATGTGTTTTTTATTTGTCCCTAAATGAGTTTATTGTTAAAACTCCTAGGGAGCATTAGATTGAAAAAGAAAAAGAATTCTTTTTTTTTTTTTTTTTCCTATGTAATGGAGTATTTGGATATTTACAAGCAGAATAATGGCTATTGTTACATTCATATTATTATGATTTATAAGTCCTCTAAACATAAAAACTGAAGAAAAATCCTGGATTAAGGAAATGAACCGAATATGTAGAGTATTATTATCGTTATACGTCATCTTACATCCCAAAGGATCCATTCCACATCCCTAATCATATTGTCCCACCAATCTTTTCCCTTTTACTTAAATATTTTACGATGCTGTATCCTATTTTTATTTTAATATTTCATATGTCGCCTGTTTTTATTTTGTTTTGTAAAAAATATGTTGAAATTACATTAACTCCAATAAAAATCGCAAAATACCTACTCTTTTTTCTATTTTTAAAACATGTACGAGTATATTACATACTTCAATGCTATATTTATTCAGAAAACGGATTTTGTTGATGAAAAAACACTATAATACAGTCTTCGAACAGGTCTAAAATGTCTAGTTACTCAATACGTCATCAATAGGCATCTACGTCATCACTAGACATCTACGTCACACGTTTCACGTATTGGCGTAAGTGCTGGAGACTTTAGACGGTGGAATTTGATAATAAGTGGTGTTATGAAATTAACTATAGGAAGCGTATATGTATGATTAGAAAATTTGTATGGAAACGCCCCTTCTAGTGAATTCTTGTTCGAAGAATAAAGTCTTCTAAATAAGGTTAAGGCAGCGTTAGATCTTTTGATGAGATTCAAAATGTCATTTCCGATTGATTGCAGATTATTTTTTACAAAGCTTCGAAAAAGTTATCACATTATATTTCAAACTATTTCTACGCAGACCGGTTTAAAAAAAACAGAAATTAATATATCAGTTAAATTTTTGAGTTTAGTATACTACTACTACTACTCTCCCTTATCCGCACCCAATGGTGCATAGGGCACTGCATTGGTACACCAAGTACAGTGTATCTTGATTATTTTATTTCATGAAGGCAAGATGATCAGTCTTACGCTTCAGTACCAGTCCAAGGTATCACACATGAAATATTAATATGAAAGTCTCATGTAAATAAATATTTCATGTTGACCCTCTACGGAAATCGAACCCGCGACCTCAGGCACGGTAGCCAAATGCGCTACCACTATGCTACGAGGCGGATAAAACATACAGATATCTTTTATATTTATTGAAATGATTTTTTGTAGGGTGTGGGTACCTACTTAAAAAGTTTTTTTTTAATAATTAAGTTGCCAGGTGAGGTCATTTCGAAATACTCAAGTGTACGTGTACGGATATCGACATTTCAATCAAAATCGACCTTGAAGATGTTCTGTGTATTTCCAGAACGTAAAACATGGGCACGCCCCCCGAACTTCAAGCCTCTTTACGTCATTTACCTCCCGCGTAACTCGTTACGTTAATACTTACGTTTTGTTACATTTACGCCTGCTCGTTTCGTTACATTCAAGACTACGTTATGTTACGCTGATGTACGTGTTTGTATTTAGAACGTCATGCGTTAGTGAGACGTGAAAATAAACTGGAACGTATGTCTGTAGTAATTTTGAATTTGGATACAAATTACAAGACGGGATTCTTTGCAATGATTTATATTACAAATGTGAGCATATATTGTTCAATTGAATAAATTATATTCATTATGTAACAGAGCTCGATATACAAGCGGGAAATATCATATTTGAAGTCGATTTTGTAGATTTTTTTATTTTTATTTGACCCATAGTTTTTGAGAAAATTGAGTACGAATTTGACTTTTTTTAAGATAAATTTTTGCAAATTGTTATCAAATAAAGTTGATTTTAATCAAATTAATCGTATCCTTAAATACAACAAAATCAGAAGCAGCATTTTAATATGAATTTACGTAATTTTACTTGAAGAAAAAATAAGTTTTTTTCAAGCTCAGATTCAAAAGTTATATTACACATTCGACTCCAAATATAATGTAGATTCACCAGTTTTCGAGTTGTACTATGAGTTTTGTTACTCCATGTATATCTCTGTATAGATTTTGGTGTCCAATGTTGAATAATATGTTTGTACAGTGACAAAATAACATACTATTTTAAAAAAGGTGGTTACGGGTTTGGCAAATAATTTAATTGAAATAATTTATTAGTTAAATTTGCACCCAATGGAGCTGGCGTTGTAGCGTAAGAGTGGACGTCTTGCTTTCCAATGCAGTGCCCTATCCACCATTAGGTACGGTCAAGGGAAAGGAGGAGAAGGAATGTTGCATTACATAACATGAATTGATTGATATGGCATTTATTTTGAAGAACTCCATGATATCTTATGTTAAAATCAAAAAATTAATTGTTTTAAATTGATTATTTAACTCCCTAATGTCTGTGCAAATTCTCTACATTCTATACGAGTGATACCTAGATTTATATAATTACTATTAAGTTGCTTTTAATTTAGATGTTACAATTCTTTAAATTCAGTCTGAAATAATGAATAATATGTACCTGTAATATAAATTAACACCTGTGAATTAGCGAAATTCTTTGACTAGTGAGTAGGTAAGGCAATAAAATTCACCCAAAAAAGATTAAAGACCAACTGAAATCAGGAATCTAGTAAAAATCCACAGATGTTCCTCTCCCTATTCTTAAAAACTGTAACTAATAAGCCAATATTGTATAAAATAAGATGTAAATGTTTCAACGCCACAGTTTAATAATGCCCTTACAAGGCGAAACAATTGTCACTAACTTGATAATAAAATCACGTAGAACAAAAAAAAATCGTTTTTGATTTTAACATAACATGAAGGCAAGATGATCAGTAATACGCTACCGTACCAGACCAGAGTATCAGATCAGTTATCAAGTTAATCAATGATTAGTTATACCTTCAAATCTAACCGTTTACCTAACAATATTAGGAAGTTTGCAAAACAACCCGATTCGTTTCGGCATTTATAGCGTTATACACGCACTATTTAATGGGACAGGGTGTAACAAAACTCGATGTACAAGCGGGAAATCAGTGAATCTACATCATATTTGGAGTCGATTTTGTGGAATAATTTTTTTTGATTTGACCCTTAGTTTTGGAGAAAATTGAGTACGAAGTTGATTTTGTTTTCGATTTTTTTTTCCAAATTGTTATGAAATATCATGTATTTAGTCAAATTAATACTATCCATAAAGAAAACAAAGTTTAAAAGTGCGTTTTAATAAGAATTTGACCAATTTTACTTACGAAAACTTTTGTGAGAAAAAAAATAATAATTTTCAAGCTCAGATTAAAAAGTCATATTACACAATCGTCTCGAAATACGATGTAGATTCACCAGTTTCCGGGTTGTACTACGAGTTTTGTTACACCCTGTATTATACGCAACATTATCTAACTCTAGTACTTAATAATGATTCCGCCTACATTAGGATCTGCCCACGTTTCGTGTAACCTTGACCCTCGCAAAAATAATTATACACGCCTGCCAACCAAACAATCACATTACGTGTAATGTATTTTATGGCTCCTACTCATTTGGCCCATGTCTTGGCCAACTCAAAAGATTGTTATACCGTCGATGTACATAAGATATTCTGAGACATATTACGATTTTGAGCACATTCTGATTTCGGATATTTGATCGATAATAGCTATATATCCGGAACCGGTTGGCACGTTTTATTTCATAAAAAATGATAATAACTAGCTAACTAACTAACCATCACGCCATTTCCCCGAAAGGGTAGGCAGAGAGGATAGAACGCCACAATCACTCTATCCTGGCATACTTCTCTTGCTTCCTCCACATTCATACATTTTCTCATGCATGTTTTACTTGATCGTGCCATGTCTTTCTTGGCCTTCCTCAAATTCTACATCCAGGCCCAGCGCATCATATATTTTTTTAGCCGTTCTTTCATCATCCATTCGCTCTACATGACCGAACCATCGTGAAAGACCTTTCTTACTTTGGTCGATAATGCTTATTTTGCATTCTGCTCTAATTTCAACATTAGTGCACCTATCATACATAGTTTTAGCACACATTCGCCTGAGAGATCGCATTTCAACTGCATTCAATCTACTTTCATCCTTCTTTTTCCAACTCCATACTGCGCTTCCATGCATAAGGGTTGGTACCAGAACTCCATTATGAACTGACAATTTTTTGGATGCCAAATATATTGGATACATTTATTTTATCTTGTTTCATTTGATACGGGAAAATTAAAATAGTTAAATAGCTACTTTCCCTTATCGGCACCCAAGGCACAAGGCCCTGCATTGGTACACCAAGTGCAGTAAATCTTGATGATTTTTCTATCCATATAAAACAAATATTTCAGCCGGGAATCGAACCGGGAACCTCGTGCGGAGTTAAAACCTATACCACGAGGCGGACATAATCACCTTCTTGCAAATATTTTTTTCATTCTCGAAAAATTAAAGAAAATCACAAATTTTGTAACCTGGGACCCTATGCTTGACTAAAAGTCGTATACGACACTTCGCAACGTCGAGTGATCTACGATACAAATTTACTCCCCGTTCCGAAGTGTCGCTTGCGACTTTTAAGTCCAGCATTTGTGAAAACGTTATTACGTACAAATATTTATGCCCGTTTTCTTTAATACATGTCTCAAAATCTTAAGTATCTCGTGAAAGTTTTGCCTGGCTCCGTAAAACTGTCACATCCCTGAATATTTCATCCCTTCCTTTCAGTAGGTGAAAAGGTTCCATCGTCATGAGGGTATCATCTCCTTACAACCCTCCGCCCTCTCCCCAACCCCCGATCGAGATAGCAAAGAGAATATGAGAAAATATACATAAATAAGATCACGTATTAGATGCGACAGAAATCATTTGTCGAAAACAAACGATTTTAACTCTGATTATGTTTATCAAAGTTCAAAGTTGAAAACTACACTGTAGATTTGTTTGCAAAAATAACGCTGAAGCGTTAGACTGATCATCTTGCGTTCATGTAACAAATTATAAGAATCCGTACACCGAGTGCAGTGCCCTATGCACTAGGTAAAGGTTGACTTTTAACTCTGAAGTGAATTCTACTACCGCGTCACTCCAACGGTAATACAATCTATTTCTTTTTATGAACACTTTTTTGCTTTTAGTCTAATCGGTTTTAATTAAACTTTGGTTTCTATCGACGCTGTAATTAATGAGAAGCATTAATTGACATTTGAAAAAATCTACTAGGCCTGTAATTTTACAAAAAATGTCTAACTTATGGGTGACTAAATCTTTTAACTGTCAAAAACAAATGCGTCGAATTAAATTACTCGTTGGTACATTAGCGCAAAATTCTCAAAACGAAATCATTAAAAGGTTCATTGAGATAATTGAGATAAAATTTTAATTCTCCCGATAATTGTGAGTTAGATTAGGAAAATATTTTTTCTAGAACTATACATGAATTAAGTATCAAAATTTTAGTACATTTAAAACAGTTTTTAATACGTAATTAAATAATAAGTATAATTTTATTTTGTTACAGGTAAGCAACAGTGAATCATTCTGACGTTTTGATAGTTGGTTTTGAAATGGTGAGTAGAGTATTATTAAGAATTATTTTTTTTTTAAGTCTCATTCATTTATTTAAAACTACCTAATAATATATTAAATTCTAATTTATATGTAAAATCAAATGATACAAAAAACTTACTAATTGACACTCATTAAGTAAGTAACGTAAAGCCTAGAGTTTTACCGATATGTACCATTAAATACATAAGTTCTAAAGAGCCTAGTAGCAAAGTGGTAGCGCATTTAGCACCTTGCATGAGGCCTCGGGTTCGACTCCCGTAGGGGGTTAAAATAAAAATAAAATATTTACGCGTGATTTTCATATAAATATTTCATGTGTGGTACTGAAGCGTATGACTGATCATCTTACCTTCATGTAAAAAATGATCAATGCACACTGCACTTGCTGTAACGATGCAGTACCGGGATAATAAGGGAAACCAGTAAAATACGTTAGTTTTGATTGCTACTAAAGTGATTGGAAAATATTTCGATAAAGCTATTAAAAATGTCGATATTTTTTTGGTTGGTTATTCAAATACAAACAAGCGTTCCGAACATTTCGTTAGCAAATAATTCAATATATCTCGACTTAATACTTCTCTTAAAGATTAAGTCACTTGCGGGAGTTTAAGCCACAATTCAATACTAACATTCTGATCAATATTTTTGGGATTAAGGGATCTGCGAGATGCGAGAAGTTTGATCCAAAGGTACCTTCTTCAAGTCTTGTGTGAAAAATTCACAAGTCAATACGGCTTCTTTAGAAGACACAATATAGGGGTAGTACATGATATCAATTTCAATTTTCTTCTGAGCATGTTATCTTAGCAAAATACACTTTGACTTTACTTTTAGGAAAAAAATATATTAATGACACCCAGTAAAAACATCTTGACTATAACTTCTAAAAAAGGCGAGAGTATGATAAATAATTGACTTTTATGTAAAATTATTTTTTAGATTACTGACACTGGGGTAACTTAACAACTTGCCGTGCAGCTGTCAAAATTTCAAAACATTTTTACTCTCTGGTTTGTAGAGTAAAGCGTAAAAGCGGGCTAAGCTGTGATTGGTTGATACGCGATTGGGTTACGCCTTCATTATGTATTGTCAAATTTCGCTTTTAAAAATCTATTTGATTTTTAAATTATTTTTATTTAACCTAACCTATCATTAACCTACTGTATAAATTTCATAACCTATTATAAAGGATATTGCTTTTAAATAGCTATTTGATTTAAATTATTTTATTAAACCCAACCTATCATAACCTACTGTATACATTTCTCTCTTCGACTCTTTTTCTACATCTTGTCATATCTATGGATTTAGCAATAGACTAGTCCTCATAAAAAGCACGGCAAGTTGTTAAGTTACACCCTGACACTGATTTGAAAAATAGGAATACGTTTTGTACAAAAACTTCAGTATACCGCTATAATATGTGGCTTTAACAAATGTAAAAAAAAAATTATTATCAGAATCCCATAGATAAAGCTCCAAATAAAATGTTATTCACGTTTTACAAGTATAACAACGAAATATGTTGGTTTTAAATACGTTTTATTTTCGTTTGCATAAAGAGCACGTTATGTAGCTGCAACCTTTTTTAAAGCCTATTTCGGTTAGCAAAAAATCAACAAAGCTGTTATGAAAATAGCTTTCATTCCACGGACGTTCATTGTCGTTTCAATGCGAAGTATGTATATTACAATCTACTTGAGAGTAATGCAAAACGTGACTTTGTACTTTTATAACAAATTTTTACGAGTTTATTATTTAGTTATTTATAAATCATTTTTACAACTGATATCAGTTGCCTATTTTTTTTTTTTTATAAAAGAAATGTTCAAGATACAGTATAAAACGCGTAGGTACACTTATTTTCTCTTGTTTTAGCCACGTGTAAAGCCCGTGTATTTATTTGTGTACACTGTCACGAACTGTCACTGGTTTTCAATTTTCTCTTCCTTCCACTTTTGTCTTTAACGGTAAGTCAACAAGTATTTTACAAATTCAAATTATTATAAGCATTTGCGGGTAAATTCATTAAATCCGTTCATTATCAGAGTTCAGAGATTAATTTGAAGCTTTCAAGTCAATACCTATTCCTGATAAATTAAGTATTTTGACATCAAGCCACGCTGGAACATTTCTGAAAGATTTGAGTATATACAAACAGTTTAATCGGCTGTTTTGTTTGTCTTCCAGTCCAAAATTCGTAACAAAATTGTTAATTGATTTCCTATTTCTCTCCTGTCACTCAAAGAGTTAAGTCCCGGGGACTTATGCTGGTGCCGTTTGACTACTTGTTTGCGAATATTTAGTTAAATTTCAAAGGTATGGCTTAAATTTATATTTTGAGTGCAGTTGAATAATTTTTTGTAGAAACAGTCGCATAAAATCTACGACATACAAAATAACTTTATTTTTTATTAGTCGTTGATTTTGATATTTCCCGACTTCAAACTGCAGTCTTTTAATACGAGAATAAATATCTGTTTTTTTTTAAATTAATAATACTTTTTCTTGAATTCAATCAAGATACATATTTATTTTGAAGAGCTTATATGACTATGTAGTCAATTGATAATTTTTAAAAAAAAACTTTTTATAGGGATAACTAAATGTAATAGCAAAATATAAATAATTGGTTATTATAGAGCACATGAAATTCTAGAGGACTAGCAAGACAGTTTTTGTTTTCAAGTATTTTTCTACATTCAAAAAATAAAACCGCATTTTGGGCCCACATTTAGTGAGCGCCGTTAACTTGGTCCGAAGTTATAAGTAGGTACAGGGCAAAACATGTTTTTTTTTATCCTCTCTAAGTCGAATGATTCCACCATAATATTCCTGGTTTCAGGATTGAATGGGGTTGGTTATAATAGTCTGTCGTATAAACACTGGCGATGTGAGGGTAAATGCGGGCACAGTGTTTTGGCAAGGGATTGATAAGGGATAGAAAAGTTTTATCCTTCAGTCGTGTCCAAGTCCGTAATTCACGTCTTTGACCGGCCTGTTACGGATGAAGTAGGTCCACTTTTTGTCATCGTTTCAATTCGGCTTAGGACCGTGATTGTAATGTGTCTAAAGTGATTCGATTTGACAAGTATAGTATATAGTAGAAAAAGTCGTGAAATTTTACTGCAATGAGGAAATCCACTGCTACCCGGAATTGAATTTTAAAAATGCTTTCGTGTAGACGCGAATATTTAAAAATTTTGAAGTGGGATGAAATATCCCAAAAACGCACGCAAAAATTAATAAAAAATGTTGAAAATAGCATTCATTTCAAAATCTTAAACAATGACGTCACTCCTTGTATCTAAGTGTAGTGTTTCCGGTTTCCGTTTTTAAACCCCCGTAGCCGCGTTCCATGGCATTTTAATATGGAATACAATCTACATACAAGCTTCTATTGCAAAAAAGATGGCCGCCATTCAGTCTACCTAGAACAGCTGTTAACAGTATATGACAGTTGAGTCGACGGTATATTTTATCTGTGCTTCCCGCGTCAGTTTGCATAGATTTTTGACAGTTTTGTTACTGGCTGGAGAAATACCATGGCCTTAAACAACCCGTTTTATGACGTCACTCCTGCAAAAATGACGCAGTTAGTACATAGTTGGTATTTAGCGCGGTATTTGAAATGTGCAACTTTAAAAAATCGTATCTTCATCAATAACTTATAAAAAAATATTAAAAATATTTTTTTTGTTTAGTTAAATAGTAAGTTTATAGAAAATAATTACTTTAGAAAACAGTGGATTCCCTCATTATGGGACTAGAGAACACCAACGTGTTAGTTAATCTCCGTAAAACCACGACGAGAAGGCTACGTTTAATCGCGGCAAGCGTCGCGTCACGGGTCGCGTCGGGAGCGAAAGACGTTTCTATATCTAGTCTAATTCAGTGAATGTTTAAATCTTGATAGACTTACACCGAAAAAGTCCAATCCTGTCTTGAGTTTACAATGCGACATAAACGAGACATTGGTGCGTGAAAGCCGTAGTTTGTACGTTATGTGCTGATCAACGTATTTATTCCTCAACCTGCTGACCGGAATACTAACGGTCACCTGTGTCAGCAGCCATGATGCATCAATCATGCCATTCAGTAACTTAAATATGAATATGGAGTCAATATTAGTTCTACAATTTTGTAGACTAGAGATACTCAACATTTACTCTCCTATATCATCTCTGACCAGACCAATCATCCATGCTACTTTTGGTGTTTTTATTTATTTAACATGATTGGTTCGGTACTGGTTTATTTATATTAATATTAATTTCAAGCCCGTTTCATGGTAAAGCGGTAAGCGCGTTGGGCTACCATGCTAAAAGTTCGCGGATTTAATTCCCTACGATGTCAACATGCAATATTTATTTACATGTTATTTTTTGTGACAAATGATCAAGATTCACAGCACTAGGTGTACCAATGCAGTGCCCTATGCACCAAATGGTGCGGATAAGGTAAATAAAAGTAGTAGTTATAGAATTTCTAAAATTAAAAAAATAAACAAGTATTTGTACAAGAGGCTAAAAATCCGCATTTGATTTAGATTTATATAAGTAGATATTATTTTTGTTTACTTACATACTATATTATTTTTATAAGAATAAACGGAAACCATTTCATCCCTCGTCACCGTTTCAATTAATCTGAAAATGTACCTTTATTTTTCTTTTTTCAATATCACAGTAATGTAGAAATATATTTTTAAGGGATTGAAGTGGAAATTGAAAGGAGGCGTCTCCCCCATTACAATAGCCAGTGTTGAAGTAATGAAAACATTCTAAAGATTGCACTAGGCTTCTGGATTTCTACCTTCTACTCTTCTCTTCCCACCAAAAGGGGTTTACTTTCTACTTTCTACTCTGTACTTTTACTCTCTTCTCGTATAATTGGGAAGTTAAGTGTTTTTTTTTTGTATTTTTTTTTCAATAATAAATTAAAAACCACTTTCCCTTATTCGGACCCAATGGTGCATGGTATAGAGCACCGTATCGATACCCAAGTGCTTTAAATCTTGATAGAGGCAAGATAATCAGTTTTACGCTTCAGTGCCAGTCCTAGGTATCACATATATCATCATCATTATCATCATTACATTTCCCTTCCCTTGTAGAGCATTTGGATTCCATAAAATGCCCCCAGGCCAAGCGATCAGCCGCCAGCTCCCGTGAATTTTTTCAAGTTAGATTCATGTCCCGCAGCTCTGACGAAACTGCTGACGGATTGTCAGCAGTGGACGTCCAGAACGCCGATGATGCCTTGTAAAATAGGCAAGCATCATATATGGAAAGTTTTTACGAGATTATCAAACAACACTGAATTCAAATATTGACATCACAATATAGACAAAGAAGCTCTGGAAATGAATGTGGATTATCTAGGCGTTTACAGGCGGTGATAACTTTTAAAAAATATTTTAGCGTGCATAAAGATTAATTTATACAATTTTACATCTCAACAGAGTCGAGAATTTTGGAAGGGAATATGGATATCTAGGCATTTGCAGGCTAATGACCTATCATTGGCTGGGCTAAGTGGCCACTTGGTGTATAACAACATTCCCTGTAAACGCCTAGATATCCATATTCCCTTCCAAACTTCTCGTCTCTGTTGAGATGTAGAATTGTAATTATCAGCCCGTAAGGGGTAAAATCCAGTTTTTTTCTACTAGTATTTTGACACACTCAAAATGTTGTTTATAGTAATTTATACACTTAAATATTTATTCTTTTCGTTTCGATTATGAATCGGCTACCTCTGAAGTTGCTCATTCTCTCCCCTGCGACATTTCCTTCAGTATTATGAGCACTTCCTGAAAAATCCTGAAACGGTTTCAGAATCCAATATGTCTCATGTCATCATGCATAGTGCAGTCGGTGGTTAGCACACTCAGTCTTGAAAAGTATGTTTGAATCTCGATCTTCACAATAGGTTTGTTTGATCGTTAGAATAAGATAAATGCATTTATAAAAAGAATTTTGAGAAACTGTTTCATTTCTTTTGCATCTAGTACAAAAATACATAAATTAAGCAAATGGATTGTACTTTTTCCACGGAGATGTTATAATTATAACACTAATGTTTACCAATCTTTTGAGTAATGCACTAATGTGATCTTTGTGTGTTTGTGTGTGTACTAATGGGCATCAATGTTATTAAAAAACAGTGGGTGGGGTTTCTTTAAATTAATGAAGAGAAAATTTGATAAAAGGGGTGATAAAAATTGAAGTCATCTGTTATTGCGCTTACGATAAATACCCCACTACGTTCTTATATTGTTGGTTGGAAAGAAATTGCCAATTTGGGCATTAGAACCCGCCAATGTAACACCTATTTGTACAAAAAGTCAAATAAATAAAATCTTTGAGTAAAAGTAAAAGCCAAAACATATTAAGGCCAACATGGCTTTAACTACCCTTCTAATAACCAATGTCGTAAAAGCCACTTTGACCTAAAAGAGTTTTGACTTTCACTACATTTGCAGCTCGAAGGGTCGATATGTCCTGTCACGATATTTACATATATTCGTATGTTACAAAACATATTATATTAGTTAATAGTAATTTCAAGCAAACCCTAAGGTTAGCCGTTTTAAAATAGGATTTAAGTTTTAGCGGAATTGGGGTTTGATCTGAGGATGGTAAAAAAATTGAAGACCGCAATTTTAAAGCCACCACGATGATGTTCAGAAGATTTTGGAAAAAAAACCGCGTCAAGTTAAATATCCGCCTTGTAACATAGTGGTAGCGCATCTGGTTACCGTGCACGAGGTCGCGGGTTCGATTCCCGTAGGGATTTATCGTGAAACATTTATTTACATGTGATTTCCATATTAATATTTCATATTAACCTTGGACTGGTACTGAAGCGTAAGACTGATCATCCTACCTCCATGTAATAAAATTATCAAGATACACTGCACCGTACCACAATTTTTCCTCAACTTGCAAATTAATGAGATTTTTTCCCTGTTGTATTAATTTCAACGCAAACGATGGATTAATTCACCCTTAAATAAATCCGTGGCCCAACCCTACCTTTCCTGTGTACAGGGAGGGAGCAGAAACTTGGCGGATGAAATGGATTGGGTTGTTCAATAGTCAGCCAACCAACATGCCTTGTGTTGTGAGTTATTTGACTATAAGGCGATGTATGTAATAAAGATCAGTCAAAAAACACTAAGAAAACATAATATTTAAATAGATGGGTGATGATCTTAAATAACTTTTACAAAATATAACACTGTTTTACACATATACAGGATGTAACATAATTTTTTTGATTAGTCCCTTTGTTTTCGAGAAAATTGAGTACGAAGTTTTTTTTTCGATTTTTTATTGGAAAATTGTTACAAAATATTATGTATTTACTCAAATTAATAATATTCATAAAAACAAAATTAAAAAACGCCTTTTAATAAGAATTTCATCAAGTTTACATAATCTGCCATACTAACTGATGAAAAGGAACGGGTGGTGGCCCAGTGGGTAGCGTCGCGGTCTCATAGTCCAGAGATCGGAGGTTCGAATCCCCACTTCGACACGATTCGATTCCTATTTTCAAGCACAAGCCGCTTAGGCTTTATTGAAAATAATATTTACAAATTGAAATATGTGCAAATATCATAAGATTGCATAGATTTCTTTAAAAAAAAAAAAAAAAACTTTAGTGAGAATATTTTTTTTAAGCTCAGATTAAAAAGTCAAATTACACAATCGTCTCCAAATACAATTTAGATTCACCAGTTGCCCGCTTGTACATTGAGTTTTTTTATATCCTGTATAAAAAAATCATTAAATATGCATCTTTGTTTAAAACTCTAGCCGAGAAAGACATGAAATGATCAAGTACAAGTACTTGTTTAAAAGTAGAAATAATCGACGAAAGTGCATAAGAAGAATGGTTTTAAATACAAAATACAAAAAAAGTGTGCCAGGATAGAGTAATGTGGCGTTCTATTATCTCTGCCTACTTCTTCAGGAAATGGCATGATGATTATTTAGTTAGATATAATAATTATAAGCAGTTTATTCAGTTGGCAGGGCAATACAATCCATATCCGGTTATATAAGATTTACAATAACAGATACGTATACAAGATTAAAGTGTTTTGATTTCTTTCTTCCCTGGACGCGGTAGCGAGTTGTGCTGCCATGCATGAGGTCGCGGGTTCGATTCCTGATAGAGGTCAAAATAAAAATAAAATTTAATTTGTTTTTCACATAAAAAATATTTCATAATATGTTATACCTTGGACAGGCGCTAGAGCGTAAGAATGATCGTATTTCCTTCATGTTACAAATTATCAAGATTCGCTTCACTCGCGTTTCAATCTAGTGCCCTATGCACCACGGGTGCGGATAAAGGAAAGAAGTAGTGGTTTCATGTATGCAACACCATGCTTAGGAAATAAATAATTTTAATGTTTCGATCTAATTAAGTACATATTTTGAAAGTATTTCGTTTATCACACCCATGTAATGTTCCCAAGGATCTGGAGTTAATACTCGTAAAGAAGAAAAAGGAAAGCTTCCCCCTTCCCCGGTAAAATGTTTTATCACCCTGTATGTTACGAGTATAGTTTTACTGTCGACCCTGTATCTGTTGCTTTCATAAATAAAAAAACAGCAAGAAAAAACTACTTACCCCAAAACATAATAACCTCTGAAAGGATTTGTAATTGAAAAAATAAACAGCCTGGTTAAAAAGAAGACAAAAAATCTTATTCGGCTGGTAAGTGAGTAGATCATTTTTTTTAAATTTATACCCATCCCTTATTTGCCGCAACCAATGGTGCGTAGGGCACTGCATCGGCACAGCAAGTGATCATTTTAATTGCATGTTTTTTTACATAAAAAATATTTCATTTCTGATAACTTGGACTGGCACTGAAGCGTAAGACTGATCATCTTATCTTCATGTAATAAATTATTGAGATACTACTACTGCTTCCCTTCTCCGCACCCAATGGTGCATAGGGCACTGCATCGATACACCAAGTGCAGTGTATATTGATCAATTTATTACATGAAGGTAAGATAATCAGTCCTAGGCTTCAGTACCTACTAGCACCTTAGAATGCATAGTTATTTGCACCTAACGATGTAAAAATCACAAATTGGTGCACCAAAGTGTACTATTAATCGAAAAAATTCATATTATGCATCAATTTTTTAGGTATGCAGCTTGGGAGCTTACATAAAATATATTATAATAAGTATACTTATAATAAATATACTTTCCCTTATCCGCTCCCAATAGTGCATAGGGCACTGCATTGATGCACCAAGTGCAGTGTGTCGTGATCATTTTATAACATGAAGATAGGATGATCAGTCGAAGGTATCACATATGAAATTGGAAAAAAATATTTTTTAAACTCGAGCGATTATTTTTACATTATATATACATTTTAAGTTTTTCTGAGTTGTTATGCCGCGCTCTTGGGATTTATCTTGCTGACGTTTCGAAGCACATAGCTGTATCCATCGGCTGGATGTGAATAATGCTGAATAATGTAATCGGAGTCCTAAAAAAAAAATGGCTGTAAAAAATATACGATCAGCGAATAAATTTAAAACTGTAGTAAAATTTTTATTTATCCTGGGTAAATTTTTCTGTATAAAAGGCAACTTGTATTACTACCTATTTACACAATATCGCCTTGTGAAGTAAATGTAAGTGATATCAATAAATAATAATTATCTTTTATTAATAGGCTTAACATTTATATCTTGGAAGAAAATCAATATTTTCCGCTTTGCGTAATGAAAATTAATTACACTTTACGCAACCCCGGCTATAAACGGAGTTCTAATTTCAGTTTTCACCCTTCCCGTCAAACCGACTCTTGCTCGTACACAGCCTGAAAATAAAAACTTGCCAAAAATGATAATTATGATTACATAAATGATAATTATCATTACATCACGTGCCCTGTATAACTGTATATACATTATACACGGACAATTTATATAACATCGTTTTCGTATAAAAATACCTCAAGGGCGCTTAATATAAACGTAAAAATAAAAAATTTGTAAAAAAAGGTCGGTTCTTAAAACGAAAATAATCCTTGTCCTTCTGTTGAATCTGGCCTAAAAATACAAAATATTCCCCTCTTATTTATAAATTTTTGATTACGAAATAAATTTTGTACAAATTTTATAACGAAACCTCTTACGAATTTGGCTACCCTCGTAACCTTTAGGGTGGTTTATCACTAAATTTACTTCAAATAAATAAATAATCTTGATTGAAGTAATCTGGTTAGAATGCTCTAGAATTTTAAACGAATTCTTTCCTAACTTTGATTGGCCCTGTGCTCTGAATAGGCAACGCGCTTTATTGTGTTGAAATTTGTGTTATCAAAATAACGTTTTTCGATCAAATAATACTCCCAACCTGTCAGTGGGTAAACTCCATTCATTGCCAACGTGCAGTATCAAATTAAAGTTAAAAACTATTTTAATTTTTTAAAATACATTTTTGAATTCGCTAACTAGCTGGGCAAACGTTGTTTTGGCCTGTTCGGTAGTTGGCGCAATAAGTTTGATTCAGTTCCTGTATAAGACTGACCGGAAATTTTGTGTTTATCTGAACGCATATTATATTGAATTGTCAACATCGTAAATACATTTTCGCTCCCTATGTGGAGCATAAAATGCATCTAAGATAATGATCGGTCGTCATTTTCTGAGCATCTTAGTAGCTCTGACGTAAACTGCTGTAGGATTATCTAAACTGTCTTATCTGCCTCAAAAACTTCACTTCGTCATTACTTCTTTAGTTCTTTTTTCTGACACAAGCTGCTTACCGAAAATAATAATTGTCAGAGTAGCGAGAGCTAAGTCATATTTGGAATATTGTCGAGTCTTATTATGATACGAGCAGTCATAGTCAACACAACACGGGCAAAACTGTAGTTGGAATAATTTATTATCAAGAGTGACACGAGCGAAGTCACAGTTGAAATAGTTAAGTGTTATACTGGCAAAGTCATAGTTGAAATCGTCATCAATGACAACATGGGCGAAATCGTAGTTAGAATTGTCAAGTGGAACAAATGCGAAGTCATACTTGTAATTATCAAGAGTGATACAGATGGCTGCGAATCATGGCACCTAACCAGGGCCCAAAATAGCAGACTTCTGAGTTTTGAGAATAGGTGTCTTAGAAGAATATTAGGTGTGCGGTGATTTGACTTTGTTAGGAACACAGAAGTGAGGCAACAGACACAGCAAACCTTGGTATCTACTGTCATCCGGCGAAGGCGTTTCGTTTGGCTATGCCATATACTACGTATGCCTCCCGAGAGCCTTAACCATGCTTGCCTATTTTCTTTTATTGTTTTTACGCCTATAGGGCTTTTACATAGACATTTTTAAATGATTATACAGTAGGTAGCTATTCATTACCGCCAGAGATGGCATCCAGACATTGTTCCCTAAAATGCACTTGATGTGTGTTGAAAATTTAGTTATAATTTATTTAATTTAATTTAATTTTACGAGGCATCAGGTTCTCGGCGTCCTGGACGTCCAATGTTGACAATTCGCCGACAGTTTGCGTCGGAGCTGCGGGACGTGGACTTGACTTGGGAGGATGCACGGGAGCTGGCGGTCAATCGCTTGGCCTGGAGGCAGTTTGTGGATTCCATATGCTTCACATAAGTCATAGTTAAAATGGTTCAAAGTGACACGTGCGAAGTCATAGAAGAAATCGCGATTGATTGGTCCGTTTTTCAAGTTACGATTTATCTTGAATGAAGTATATGAACGTAGTTACGTGGTTCCGTCCCACACTAATGGTACGAGAACGGCACGCGAGGCTAGAGTTGATTGTGTTACCTTGTGGAGTAGGTACTTTTTATCAGAATTAGATACCTTTTTACCTTTTATCGGTTTCAAACGAATGTTTTCTGTATAATTGAATCACTTGAACTGCAAAATATTTTCTCTGCCTGAATTAAATATGAAATATCTTTCCACGCATATAATAAATATAATCAGTTACAAACATTCAAATCTCACAAATTTTCGAAATTATTTACAATACATACTTTTACAACTACATACTTATAATACTAAAAAGAAGGTGGAAAAATAAAGCGTGTTTCTTGTTATAGCAATCATCATATAAGAATATAAGAATGTTTCCTGTTTTCTGATAGAGTTATTTTCGACTATTTGAAAGCAGTCCCAAAACTGAAATATTTTGAGTATATCATAAGAACTCAAATGTTTATTTACAAAAAGAAAAAAAAAAATATATATATAAGTGGACACGACAGTATAGTACCTAATTCAATTTTCATTTGCAGAATAGTGTGAATCAAATTTATTTGTAAAATTTATTTCTTATTAAATAAATTTTGTACCAAAATTTGTAATAAAAATGCGTTTTTAAAGCTGTCCCCAGAAAGAAAATCTAGAATCATTCCTCTAATTGACTAGTATTTATTAATTACGTGTGGCCACCGATAAATTTACACACAAAATAATAAACAATTTTGCTAAAAATATATTAAATTACCTAAAATAATAGTTGGTCTTACCAAACCTATTAAACAATAATATCGTACTTATTAAATAAGCTCAAACCGGAAGTAAATAAAATAAACTTTTAATGATTTTACTATCGTAGGAAATGGAATCCACAACGTAAATTTCGACGTTGTAGCGACACCGACGTCGACGTCCCGACGCCGACGTCCCGACGTCGAACAATCCAGAATCGATTGGCAGTCAATTTCGGATTCGTATTTTCACAATAGCTTTAGTAGAGAGATTGGTTGCAGCACGATGTAGTCGCATGCTCAGCTTCCTGAGAAATTTTAATGACCACTTACTAGCGATGGTAAGTATGGATTCTCCGACTCTCTTATTCAATAAAACTCCACCTTTTATTTTAATGATTTGATCGCACGCCGGAAATAGGTAGTACCTACATTCACAATGATAGCATTTGTTCGCGTACATAATCGTAAAACTTGAAATGATGACCGTAAAGCAAAGAATAATATATAATGTACTAATTTTTATTTTTAAAGTAAAAAACAAAATGCTCCCTGGATATTTGAACAAAAAATTTAAGCTACAACCAAGACAGTCATAACTATGAGACTAGGAATCGAAGAAACTTTCGTCTCCCAAAGTATAGATTAGCGGGAACACAAAACACTTTATTTTATAAAGGACTAAAGGAATACGAAAAATTGCCAGAAGATGAAGTTAAATGTGCGAAGAGTTTAAATTTAGTTTAAAAAATGTGTAAAATATATGTTTTAAATAAGTATAGTGTAGTGTAAAATCAAAATAAGTAGTTTATAGTCAAATGTTTAGAAATAATGATATTGTAATTACTAGCTGTATCAAACTGTTTTTTTTATAGCTAAATAAAAAAGATACAATACAATACAATCCGTATTTTTATCACACTAACAATCTTAAAATCGCGGTTTAGCTTGTTGAAAAAATCGGTAGAGTTGGCTGGACTGAAAAAAGACTCAATAGTCTTTAAAGCAGTCAATAGTCTTTAAAGGGTGGGGCTTTCACTGTAGTACCTACATTCATTTGAAATTATTTATTTTGCAAGAAAAATTACCCAAGTAAAATGCTGAATTTTTAATTGAACACTGAAACTGGCCAGTCTTTCTGGGAGATACAACCAAGCCTCTCTGGTGTAATTCTTTCCAGAGTAATTTTAATTTAGGTTTATAAAAACCTTACTAAGAAAGTCCGAGGAAACTTGTTAGGGTTAATTCATTTTCCTGTTAACAAAGTATCCCTTAACACAATTTTAGTTGCAATTTAGTTTCTGTATGAAACAAAAGTAGATGTTGTGTAGCTTTCAGGTTTTTTATGCCAAGTTATTTCATAATCCAAACTTTTCTTTAAATTTTCTTAAATTTATCTGTTGAGCTTTCAATTAGTAAACTTAATGATGATATTGAGAAAAAAAACTGAATATTAAGATTGTAGGCAGATAAAATACTTTTAACTCCAAGCTTGATAATTATATAAATAAATCGATAAGATTTTCATTGTTCAATTTATACTTTAGTAATTTCTAATTTATAATTAGCAACAGTGCAATAACATTAAATTTTAAAGGTGAACGAAAAATGGAGAACTGGTGATATAATACATAATGGCTTCTTTTAAAACTATTTAACAATAGTAATGATAATCCCTGAAAAAAAAAAATTGTAAATATTTAATATCTCCCAAAGTGAGAATGTCTCGTTTTATACACCAGGGATTTCTTGTGTACCATAAATTATTATAAGATGTCCTTGGATGCAAATATTAATTATCACAATAAGACCATTTTTAGTTTAGCGTAAAATAGCAAATTGAGGAATTTATTTTGATCTCACTCCCATAAAAATACGAAATCAAGAAAATTCTTAGTAAAATATCAACGCTATTATATAAAAACCAATTACTAAATTGTCTATAATGCAATCTGGAACCTAATATTTACTCGACTTTAAAACAAAACCATCGTATGACAGTCCTAAATATGACATCAATCGTCAAACAAACAACACTGAATGTTGATAAATTCTTGCTAAAAAAGTAGAACTGTCATCATCATCATCATACCATATCCGCTCCCTATGTAGAGCATATGGAATCCACAAACTGCCCTAGGCCAAGCGACTGGTCGCCAGCTCCCGTGCATCCTCCCAAGTCAAGTCCACGTCCCGCAGCTCTGACGCAAGCTGCCGACGAATTGTCAACAGTGGACGACCAGGACGCCGAGAACCTGATGCCTTGTAAAATAGGCAAGCATGGTTAGGGCTCTCGGGAGGCATACGTAGTTTATGGCCTAGCCAGCCGAAACGCCTTCGCCGGATGACAGTAGATACCAAAGGTTGCTGTGTCCGTTGCCTCACCTCTGTGTTCCTTACAAAGTCAAACCACACCGAAGAACTGTGAAAGACTTAATTCGTTTAAATTTATTTTCTCAAAGATCAGCAATTTTTATTATGGATACGGTTCTGTTTAATTAATCTGTGTTAATCTATAAGCTAGTATTGTTTCTGCCACATTGCACCCTTACGTGTACTAATAAAGTTTAGCCCGTGTACAAGAGCTACTTGGCATGCAATAAGGGTACAATATAACAATGAATTTAGAAACTCGAATGCCTTCAGAGATTCAGTTGCTTCAGGTATATTTACTCTCACGGGAATCGTTCCTTTGAAGCCACTGAGCTTTACGGTGGCCAGCCTTAGGAAGGCTGTTTGGGAATAGCTGTGAGGTGGTTCAAGCATTGTTTATTGCTATTATTAACTTCAGGAATCACATTTCCGTTTCCTGATGGGTTCAAAATAACATAGTTTCAATGTGTTTTTTGAACATTTTACAGACTGACTCAGCAACTCAGATACTGATAATATTAATTTTATGCGATAAATAATCAAGATATGATACCTATTCTAGCATTTATTGAATAGTTACAGTGCTGCGTGTTGGGTAAAGTAATATATTTATTTTACAACCCTACAGATGAGATAGAATTTTTTTAAATTCAGGAATATGGATATTCGAGTGTTTACAGGGCTTATGACCTGTCATTGGCTGGGTTAAGTGACCACTTTATGTAGGTACTACAACATTCCCCATTCCGCTTATTAGCGAATATCCACACCAGGTAACATTTTTGATTTTATATATATGCTACAAATCAAGAATCATCCTTCAGCGAGTTGAACGCTCCATCTATGCATTGATATTGAAGTTAAGTATTTATTAAATTACTTTATTTTTGTAATTAAGACTCTTCTGACGAGAGTCAAATAAGTACTAGTTATCGCCTGCAGATGACTCTGCAATTTATTTTACTTATATTTAGACCAGGAATTTTATACATCATTTTGGGTCGTGTTTTTCAAGCCATATAAAATATCCGTTTCAACAATTAAGCTAATGATTTCGATTTAGGAAAAAAACTAGTATCTAAGTTTATACTAAAATAACAAAAAACATTTAAGTGATTTTACAGGAAAGTGAACATATTATTAACAAGTGAACAAGTGGTTCTGTAGAGGACACTAGGAAAATCAGTGAATAAAAGAGTTTACGAATATGATATAATGATTACAAAAAGATTTTGCTTGGGTACTTCTTATTTATTTATTTATTTTGATATAAACGGTACTATTGTACCTTTTACATAAATATGTATAAAAAAAAAAACACTTTAATCAATTTAACAAGTTGTTATAAACTACTTACATAGAAAAATGTTAAAAGAATGTTTATATAAAAAAAATAAAATAAAAAAAAATGTTATAAAAAATAAACTGTTATCTGTAAAACCACTTACAACAAACATTTTGTTTTTTTCCAAATCCTATAAAAATGTAAAACATTAAACATATTGAAAATAAACAATAACATAAATAAATATAATATCTTTTTCATCCAAAACATGACGTTCTATGGGCTAGGAGTAAATTTGTTATTGCCAATTTACATTGTTCTAGCGATATATTATAGAAATCTATATTGGTGGCATATTCATTACTAGTATTTTGGATTCTAAATATGGGAGTGTTAAAAGTTCTTTAGGTACTATAGGTACACATTAAAAACATTAATACCTATGTCATTTTCGTTGGTCAGTGAAATAATTACATAAACAATGCATTTTAATAAGTGCATTCTTTGCATAAATATTTTATTAATTGATTTGAATACTTAATAACCCTAAGCTCACACAATTACTCATTAGAATAAAACAACTATTTGAATATTAAATTTATTCGTTATTTCCGTCCGCCCCGCCTCGTAACACAGTGGTAGCGCATTTGGCTACCGAGCATGAGGTCGCAGGTTCGATTCCCCGAAATATTTATTTACATGTGATTTTCATATTAATATTTCATGTGTGATACCTTGGACTGGTACTGAAGCGTAAGACTGATCATCCTACATTCATGTAATAAAAATGATCAAGATACACTGCACTTGGTGTATCAATGCAGTGCCCTATGCACCCATTGGATTCGGATAATGGAAAATAGTAGTAGTTATTCATGATTTTTTTACGCCCAGATGGCATTTACAAAACTAATATGAATAAGATATTATTGATATCCCAATAGAGACAGAGAGACTCTGGAAACAAATGTGGATTATCTAGGCGTTTACGGGGCTTATGACCTGTCATTGGCTGTGTTAAGTGAAGAAGTTCCAATTATCTGATAACCAAACATGACAAATTTCGAAACTTCTTCACTTGACCCAGCCAATGACTGGTCAAAAGCCCTGTAAACGCCTAGATAAACCACATTCGTTTCCAGAGTTTATCTGTCTCTGTTGGGATATCAATAAAATCTGATATTCGCCCAGCATGAGTACAATCCAGTAATATTGTCTACAAGTATTTGTATACATTCGAAATGTTGTTTAATATGAACAAATTTCCCAAGCCATGTGCATAAATAAAAACATAAAATAAAGACAAAAATATGATAAAACTATAAGCATTTTTTAATTTAAAAAAATATTATTATATTTTATTTTAGTAAGTATAAATAATATTTTTTACATAGACTAATATATATTTTACATTACACTTAATTTATTTTTTTCCTAACTATTCTTATCCTATCATTATTCAAATTTAGCCATGATATAATAATATCTACACTAATATTTCTCACAAATATATTTTTTACACTAAACCCTAAATAACTTTAAATTTTGTTCATTTTTTATTTCGTCTGGCTGCTCCTCATACATTTTAATGCCCATATACATGAGACAATTCTGTGACATAGTTTTTCTTTTCTTTTCTAATCTTATATTTTTGAACCTAAGAGCATAAGAAGATAAAACTATAAACATATTAGTGAAAATAAAAAATGTACGTCATAATCTCAGATTTCCTTTAGTTACCTGTAAATAATTCAAGCACTTACTTTAAGCTTTAAGCTGGAAGGAGCAGTGGTCACTTTAAAGTAGAAAGTAGAGTGCTACCCTTAATATTTATTCAAGTGCAGTTCCCGGTGTAACGTTGTTAAACCTCGGTTGTTCCTGTATTCCTGTATAAAGTCAATTTACGTGTTTCTCCTACTAAGCTGTACCCAACCACTACCTTACCTACATACTACAGGGAATACTTTATTCCAAAAGCATTGATTTTAAATTTATTTTAATAAGCAAACTCTTCGAACAAGAATTTCAGAGACGTGAAATTCCATACTTGAAAAATACTACCCAGTCTAGTTACCCGCTACGTCACTCACTACATCATCAATAGGCACCTACGTCATCACTAGACATCTACGTCACACAAGTTTTCGTGTATTGGCCCCTAAGTGCTGTAGTCTTTAGACAGTGGAATTTGATTATAAGTGGTGTTATGAAATTAACCCTAGGAAGCGTATACTTTTAGATAATTTGTATACAAACGCTCCTTCTTGTTCTTCTCATTCGAAGAGGAAACTTACTTTATTGTGTATCTATGAATTATAAGATTCGAACATAAATGCACACAAATTAAATAAGTAAATTCTCAACAATAGAATTCAGTGTAAAATGGTTTTTTTTTTGAAAAGTAATAATAATCAATTTCCCATCATGTAAATAATATTTTATCGAATGTTTTTAGTTGAATCTATCGTATATAATGTTAATAGTTCCATCTTTCACATGTTTTAATTTTTTTACTATTTATAATTATGTGTAAATGGTTTTATCTTTTTTTATATTTCCAGTCTTTATCTTTCTTGTCTTATGTTTATAGATTTACTTTCTTATGTTTATATTCTATCGAAGTACAGTTTTTTTTATTTTCATTTTACGTTTTTAATTTATGAACATTGTTTTGCTAATGATTTAAATATCTGTTTTGTAAGTGCCCTCTGATGCGTATAGTAAATAATTTAAATCATTATTGATTAATGTAAGATAATATTTTTTTAATTAAAAATTAAGATAAAATCGACACTTTGTATTTCAATGCAGTGCCCTAATGCATCGTTTTATGCGGATAAAAGGAAAGTAGGAAGTAAAACACTTCATAAATTTTCTTAATTATGAAATTTACAATGAAAAACTCTTCATGTAACAAATTATTGACATTCGCTTAGTTATTTCGGAGCTACGGAACGTGGAACGTGTCTCGGAAAGAGACACTGTAATAGACAAACACATGAAGATGATGAATGCATTATTAGGAATTACCTGTTTCATTCATCTCAGAGTTGGTGTCCCTAGGTTTACTACACCTGACCACGTTACCCTTAAGCCTCGGTCGAGGATTTTCCGGTAAAATAGCCCCCGATCCATTTCTCCTCGACATGTTCCGCTACAAATCCCGAATTTCTTTTGAATATTTCACTTTGAAATTGATACGGATTAAGTTTTTCTGCCTCCTGAAACCGATAGAATGAGCCGAAATGTATTTTCTCTGCCTATAAGATTACTTTTATCGGAAAAAGAACCATTCATTTTATTACATACAACAAAAAATGCAGATCTTGTAATTTTGTAATGGAATAGAGAGATAGATAAGTTTATTTCATTTTTGTACAATAAATACAATTATATTTCCAGACAAAAAATACAAATACACTTATCTAATAAAAACCCACTAATTATCTGTTTGGTATAAAGAAACGGCAAAAAAATATATGATGTACTGTGCCTGATTAAAGTCTGACTCTCGGGGGGGGATAGAAGGGGGGGGGGGGCTCCCGGCCTCCAACGAGGGGTGGGAACATCCATTACACCGGACCCTTCTGGGGCAAGAGGGGGAACCCCCCATACCCCCTCTTCATGATCAGGGGGGGGGGGGGGGGGGCATCAAACGGCCAACGAAACCCGTGGGGTCTTGAAATGGGCAAGGGAAATTTCCACGGTGGGGGACAAAGAGAGACGGGCAAATAATCGGGGAACTCGGGCATTTAGCGGGGACGGGTGGGGGGGGGGGGGGTGGGGGAATTAGATTGGGAAGAGGGGGTGCGGGGGGGGGGGGTGTATTATAAAAACGGGGGCAGCAAACCACTACAGGGGGGGGGGAGGGGGAAAAGGGGAATAGACCAAGGGAAAGTGTAAAGCAACGGTAAGGAGGGAGGAAACAAGGGTAGAAGGAAGGTGGGGGGGGGGGGTACACCTATATGTTCAATAAGGGGGGAACGTGGCGAAGGGGGTTAGGGGGGTGGGGGGGGGTCTAGTGGGGCAAGGGGGGGGTAGACCGGGGGAATCGCGTGGGGTGGAAGGGGGGGGGGGAAGGAGCGGGGGCGGGGGTGGCGGGGGGGATTAGGGTAGCTGTGGGCTTCACGGGGGGGGGGGCGTATACAAATAGACGGGGGGGGAGAGGGGAGACGCGAGTAACGGGGAGGGGGTGGGGGGTGGATAGGAGGGGAGCTAGGGGGGGAGGAATCGGACCGAACGGAGGCGGGAGGGAAAGGGGGTGGGGGCGGGGCGAGGAGGGGCACGAGGGGGGAGGAAGCACCCAAGTGGGGGGTTGACCACCCGGGGGTGGTAACCCCAATCGGCGGAGGGGGAAGGTGTGGGGGGCCCCCGTGGGGTCCCGGGCTCTTTTCGATGTATAAGAAGGGTGGGGGAGGGGGGGGGCGTGGTTAGGGGGAGCACGGGGATCCACGGGGGGGTGAGCCGGTCGGGGGGGGTCCCGACGGGGGAGGGTGCGTGAGCGGAAGGGGGGGGCGGGGGGGGGACATTCAGTGGGGGGGGGCGGGGGGGGGGTTTCTCGGGGAAGGATGCAGGGAGGAGGGGGGTGAGGAAGGGCGCGGGGGGGGGGGTACCGGGTCAGCTCGAGGGTCGGGGCCCGCGCGGCGCGGCGCCGTGGAAGGGTGGGGAGGGGGGGGGGGAAGCTGGGGGGGAGGTGGGAGGGGGGGGGGGGGGAGGGGGACGGAGGGGAGAAGAGCGGGACCCGGGGGGGGGGGGCACTCAGCGAGTGGGACTACCGGGCGCGGACCCAGGGGGGGGGGAGGAGGGCCCCCAACCCCGGGATATGGGGGGGTGGGCGGGGAAATGGAACGGGGTCGAAGGGGGGGGGACCACGAGGGGTGGGTGGGGGTTCACAGGGGGCGTGGGGGCGGTGGACCGGGGGGGCGGGGGGGGGGGCACCGAGGGAGGGGGCAATCCACCCATGCCCCTGGGAGGAGGGGGGGGCGGTGTGGAGGGCAATCCCGGAGGGACGGAGTACCCCCACCCGGCGCTGATGTAGGGTGGGGAGGGTGGGCCCCCACCTTTGGGCGGAGTGATGGGGGGAAGGGGAGGGGGGGGGGGGTTAGAGAGGGGGCGGGGGTGGAGAGGGGTGCGGGGGGGGGACCAAGGCCGGGGAGGGACAGCGATTGGGGGGAGGAGGGGCACGGGGGGAGACGACGGCGTTTCGGGGAGACGTGGGCAGTCGGGTGGGATGGTGGACTAGCTGTTTGCGAGTAGGGAGCTCTCGCTGCGGGCGGGGGTTGGTGGGGGCCCGGTGGGGGGGAGGTGTCGGACGGGGGAACCGGGGGGCCTGGCCGGGGTTGGGTAGGGAGGCGGAAGGAGCAACGGGGGAGGGACACGTGGAGTGGAGCGGAACGGGGAGGGAGGGGGCCGGGGGGGCGTGTGGGGGGTGGTGCGTAGAATGGTTGCGGGGAACGGGGGTGGTTCCACCCTCGTTGTGGCGCGGAAGAGTGAGGGCGGAGGGGGGGGGGGGGGGGGGTGGGGGGAGGCTGGGGCTGGGCAATGGTGGGGGGGGGGGGGAGGGTGCGGGTGGGGGGGAGGTCCCCTCCCCTAGGGGGGGGGTGGGGGGGGTGCGTGCGGGTGGGGTGGGGCCTCGGAGCGGGGGGGAGGAGAGGGCGGGAGGGGGGGGGGGGGAGGGGAGGACGAGGGTGGGGGGTAGGCACGGGGGGGGGAGGGGATTCACCCCTCCCCCCCCTACCACCCTCACACGGGGGTGGGGCGTGGAGGTGTTTAAGGCGTAACCGCGCAAGGGCTGGAGTGGGGGGAGTTTTTACCCTCTCGGGGGGGCTATGCTGCTCCTTCTCCAGGGGGGGGGGTGGACGGGGGGAGTTGGGGGGAGGTTGGGCGGGGGGGTAGCCACTGGGTCAAAATGGGGGTGGGGGACTACACTCCCCGGAGGTTGGGCACGGGCGGGTGGCCAGGGGGGGGGACCTACCATCACTCGTGGTGTTCGGAGGGGTGGGTTCACCCCCTGGGGGGTGTGGGGACCAGCGCTGGCGTAGGCGGGGGCGGGGGGCCCATTAAAACGGGGGGGGGAAAACAGGCGGGGCAGTGACCCCTCTCTCCCCCTATATAAAAATGGAGTTCTACCGAAACGGGAAGGGGGGAACCTTTGCCCCCCGGGTGGGGAAAATCGGGGGGGGGGGGGGCCTCCCCGGGGGGGAGGGGCCCTTAAATGAAAGGCCACCTAATCGGCCACGCCTACGCGAGGGGGGGGGACAAGGGGGACCCCTACGTACACCTCCGTGCGCGATCGGGCGGCGGTGCTTATAATCACCAACGGGCACACCCCCCGCCACCTAGGAGGAGGAGAGGGCCACTCGGAGGGGCCCGAGGGGGCCCTTCGTGAACACTTGGGAGAAGGGTTAAGGGGGGGGGGGGGAGGGGGGCATACATAGTTTTCTCCGGGGACGGTCTAAAACCCGGGGGGGGCAACCGGGCCGAAATGGAGGGGGTAGGGGGGGCGCCCCCCGAGGGGAGCGGGCACCCCCCACTCTCCCATCCCGGGCCCCCCCCGGGGGGGGGGGGCCGGGGGCCCCCTCCGTGAGGGGGGGGGGGGCCGGGAGGGGGGGGGGGTGGCCCCGGGGGCCGCCGGCGGTACGCGGGCCCCCCACAACACCCCCCGTCCTGGGGAGGGAGGACCCGGCGAGGGGGGGGGACCAACCCCGGAGGGGGGAAGGCCTTACGGTCCCCCCCCCCCTACACCCCATCACCCGGAAAAGCGGTGGCCACTGGGAGGCGGGGGAATTTAACTCTCCCCCCCGACCATACACCAGCACCGCGGGAACGGTTGAGGGGATTCACCACCCCCGGGGCCGGTGGGGGGTGCGGGGCAACGGGGGTGGAGGCGGGAGTGGTGTGGGGGGAAGGGCCCAACAGTGAGGGGTTTCCTCGGGTGGTGGCATCCCACCACACCCTCCGGGTTGGGGGGGGGACCCCCACCCCCCCCGGCGGGGGGATTTGGGGGCGGGGAGGAACTAACACCCCGGGGAAAGAAGGGTGTTTGGCGGAGGGAGCTCGGGCCCTCGGGGCATTTCCCTAAACCCCCCCCCGGGGGGCTCCCCCCCCGAGGGTGGGGGGCCCCCCGGGACCGGGCCTGGGGGAGGAAAGGTGGAAACCTGGGGGGTAACAAGGGTGGCCCACCTCCGGTCCCCTGGGGAGGCCCCCCACGCCCGGGGGGGGAGTACCCACCCCCCCCAAGCGGGGCGGGGGGGGGGGGGGTGGAGAAAGGGGGGACGAGAAGGGATGGGGTGCTGTGGGTGGGGTGGCCCCTGGGGGTAGGGGGGGGAATGCCTCCGCCACCAACCGGGAGGGGGATTGTATAAAGGATCACCCCCGGGAGGGAACCTCCGGCCCCCACCCCCCACTAGAGTCGGGACCCCCCGGGGTACATCAGGGGGGCCTACCGGTGGGGGGGGGGGGGAACTTAACAAGGATAAAGGGGGACCCTATTAGGGGGGGGGGGACTACCGGGACCTCGGAGGAGGGGGGGGGGGGGCGGGGGGGGGGGGGGTCCCACCATCGGGGCCCCCCCACACCGGGGGGGGGGGGGGGGCCCACTCATTCCCGGGGGGACCGAACGAAACAACATCCTTGGACATTTTTAAATGAATACAAAAATGGGGGGGCCCCCTCCGGGGGGGGGGTGGGGCTGACACCCGAGGACAAATCACTGGATTATTCTCATGCTGAAGTGGGGGGAGGTGGGGGGGAAGGTTGCCAAAAAAAAATCCACTTTGCAAGTGCCCCGGGGCCCATCAATCGGGGGGGGGGGGGGGGGGGGGGGGGGAGGGAACTCAACAAAAGACACCGAGAGGAAAGCATAGTAAAAAAAGTCTATGTAAAGAAGGGACACTACGAAGACCGATTTCAAGAGAAATACAGAGTAATCCTCTCTTCCAAAATTTGTTAGTTGTCATATATTTGGTTTGAATTCTCCCATATTTTTATATAGTTCGGAATTGCTTCTCTTTTTGGAATGGTAGGAAACACTTGTAGTACATTGTTTTAAGTTTTTTGATAATGCCCCACATCAACCGCCAGCCAATTGACACTTGTGTTTTTCATAATAACCCTAAATGTAAAACCCACGAACCCTATGCTTATAACCTACTTTAATTTTGCATTTTCCAGAGATTGCTTCTCAAAGCATTTTCAGTCTTAGATTGTGGGATATCAATAGTAGAATCTCCGCCACTTTGTTTATAGTAGAGTTCTATATCTACCAAACTTAACAAATATTACTATTGTCAATATTTCATTTAAACAACATTTTTTAAATGAATACAAATACTTGTAGACAAATCACTGGATTATTCTCATGCTGAAAGTTGGTTGCCAAAAAAAAATGCTTTTCAATCTTCTCAACAAAAGACACCAGCATAAGAAAAATTCTGTTAAAGCGGAATCGAATTAAAGACGATTCAAAATAGTAGTTTCCAAAATTTGTCATATATGGTTATCATGATGATAGGGCGAATGGGGAATGTTGTAGTACGATCAAGTGGCCCCACTTAATCCAGCCAATGACAGGTCATAAAGCCCTGTAAACGCCTAGATAACCCACACATTCGTTTCCAGAGTTTTCTCTGTCTTGTTGGGATATCAATATATCTACTTTTATTTATGTTTATTTAATTTTTATTATTGTTAATATTGCTTTAAAATAGTAAATATCACGAATTGTAAGTCGGGGAATTTATGGATACCCCTGGCACTCATCAATTCAAACAAAATTCTCAAAAATAACGCCGAAAATATTAATGACCAAACGTTAAGCCTTCTCGCTGACGTTGGCCGGCGGCGCGCCGTGGTAAATTGGGACGTGCCGACGTGCGTGCTGGACGTGACGAGGGTCGCTTCCCTTCCGACGTGTGATAAAATATTAATTTCTGCCCAATCAACATACATTATGATTGATTACCATCGTTAGTTAGAGCCGGAGCTGACGTTTAGCTAAACCTTCTCTATGCTAAAGCGATATTGATTTGGGGTTGAGGATAAAATTTCCACTTCATTGCATCTTTTATCTTTCCCTGCCGGAACTTTTCACTCCAATCCTTCACATATACATTGCAAAACCAGCACAACACAGATGTTTTCGATTAAAAAAATGTTGTCGGAATATCATGATGAATCGGAAATATCATCATCATAATACCATATCCGCTCCCTATGTGAGCATATGGAATCCACAAACTGCACCAAGGCCAAGCAAACGGCCGCCATCTTCCGTGCATCCTCGCAAGTCAAGTCCACGTCCCGCAGCTCTGACGCAAACTGCCGACGAATTGTCAACAGTGGACGACCAGGACGCCGAGAAACGGAAAATTCTATTGTCGGAAATAACTGAGTGAGAAAGTAGAAAAGAAGTTGTGAATGTTAAAATCTTCTACGGATGTAGAGATGATTTAAAATTTACGTTTTTATTTAACAAATCAAGAACAAAGATCACAAGCTGAAAAAATCACAGCTGACCGGTGATCAGAGAGACCCGGGTTCAAATCCTGGAGAACGGTTATCTATTTTTCAAGTGATTTGATGAATGCACATAGCAATTGTGATTCTTCTCTTGATTTGTCAAGTAAATCTACAAACTCGGTGAACATTCACGTTCCTCATCATTCTGGGTGGTTGTATCTGAGTTGGTCTTTTGATGACGGAGAAACGATAGAACGATAAAGATAATCTTTTGCATAATTGAAGATACCTACATCAAGTTAAGATGGAGATAAGATCCGCATTTCTCCTTCGATTTTCCATCATATTTAAAAACCTCTCCATATAAGAATAGGGATAATCATATTCCAGTGACAATTGCCGTGCAGGTTTCGAAAAGAAATCTATTGCCAAAAGACCATTTAGCAGATGCGCGTTAAAAAATAATAAGAAAAATATCTAAATGCAGCTCGGAGTACTAGTTTTGTTATTTACAAGTAAAACCTTTTATTGGGCTGATCTACCGGTCAAATCAAAGTATTTTTCCACTGCGGCTCTTGACGAATGATCCAGCGCGACATATTGCGGCTAATTGAATAAAACGCGCAACGCACTGTCGTCCGGTCTCTCGGGACCAATAAAACAAAACAATGCGATGAATACGTTTAATATAAATCAAACGGGCAAGTCAAGTGCTGATAATGCCGTATTGCTCTTCTCATGTCGATTAGGTGTCATTGAACTACGCCTCTGCAAACTGCAGCCGGCGGCGGCCTGGGGATCAAGAACCATCGACTACAGGGTTTTATAATTTAATTTTTTATTACAATTTGACGTCTCAACAGAGACGAGAAGTTTGAAAGGGAATATGGATATCTAGGCGTTTACAGGGCTTATGACCTGTCATTTGCTGGGTCAAGTGGCCACTTGATGTATTACAACATTCCCCATTTCTATTATTCACCTACTAAGAAACGCCTGAAGATGGATCTTAAATTTGTTATGCCTATAACTTTTACTAGCTAATTTTTATAAACCAATTTTTGATTGTGTCCAAATACTTGTAGACAAAAACTGGATTTCACCCAATACGGGCTAATAATTACAATTTGACATCTCAACAGAGACGAGAAGTTTGGAAGGGAATATGGATATAATTTATTTTTTATTGATTGAGTACTAAGAACATACATACAAACATATTCCTCGATTTTCTCTCAGAAATTTAACATTAGAGCAATGATTTTTTCACACATTTTATATAATCAACCAGATGCGTGTAGTCACAACAATTTATTTGCCTAAAGAGGTACCTACATTGTGTGTGGTATAATATTTTTTTACTAATATTAAATAAATATAAATATCTCAAGACAGCCTATTTTCTGATTTGACGTATCTATATTTCCTTTGTATTTAATGCTGTCGTAAAATATTAAATTTATGCGTTAAAATGTTTGTACATATTGAAATCATTATTTCTCCCTTGCAACATTTGGAACAAAGAGAAATAAAAATACAAAAATACCACTCGAATATTTGTAAAACGAACGACAAAACATTCCCGCCTTTTCCCTCATTGTCTTGAAATGTTCCTCTCTTATCTTCATTTCTCCTCTCCTACAAGCATTTGAATTTTTCCCTTTTATGCAAAACATTTGTACTGTAGAACAAAATCTTAATAAAATGTCCCGAATGTTGTGCACTGAAGTACGCCATTTTGTATTTCTTCTTACACTTCACATAAAACAAAAATGTGCTTAAAAATTGAAGATGCCCTTGCTTGCCTAAGGCCACAGCATTTGTTAGTTGTTAGTCTTAGAAAACATGATAAAATGTGTGGTTTGTAAGAGACATTAAACCTAATTAAACTTTTTTACACGCTAGTCTACAAAGTATACATACTTTAACGGGACAGAAAACTGTAGGTACAGTTTGCAAACTGTCCCGTATAAAGCGAAAACTGTATGCCATCTCGAATGGGCGACGCGCCGTTTGGCTGACCAGACATGTTTTTTTGTATAAACGTTTAAGTATATATTGATATACCTATTGAATGCTTTTTAAAACGTAAAAAACAAATAACATATATACATTACCAGCTACATTAACAATTTTCTGTGTGCAAACAAACGACAATAAGTTACGATCGCGCTTTAAAAAAAGATATATACATATTACATATATTTAGCGTGTCTTTTGACAGACTGTACAGTTTTCTGAAAAAGAAACTATACAGTTTTAGGTCTCGTATAAAGTGCGCGTAAGTGTCATTAAACCTAGTTATACATTTTACACATTCTATAAATGCTTTACTTTGTATGTGTCATTAAACCTAGTTATACTTTTTACATACTTTAGTCTCTGTATAAACAAACTCAATAAGTTACAATCGCGCTTAAAAAAAAGATATATACATATTACATTATATTTAGTGTGTCTTTTTGACAGACTGTACAGTTTACCACATCATCAACTATACAGTTTAGGTCTAGTTGGATGCAAGTGTCATTAAAACCTAGTTATACATTTTAAACATTCTTATAATTATGTTACTTTGTACGTGTTTTTAAACCTAGTTGATAGTTTACATGTAAGTCTCTGTATAAAGAATACTCTGTAACAAATAATATACGTAATATAATGTAATTATGCAAGATTAATTATATGCTAAGACAGAGTTTGTGGTATGTTACCACATCATCAATAAACCAAATGTCCAGTTGGATGCAAGTGTTAAAAAGGTATTTTTTTAAAACAGTTATCTTCGTTAGTGTTTTTTTTCAAGTTTTTGAAAGTGGGCATGTAAGAAGTCGGAATAATCGACGTGCGTGAGAAGGTGTATGAATGTAGGAAGCAAAGAATAGTATGCTAGGACAGAGTGGTGTGGCGTTCTATCCTCTCTGCCTACCACTTCGGGAAAATGGCGTGATGGTTAGTTAGTTAGTTCTCTTCGTTAAAAGTTATCGTAAAAGTTTTTACTGGTTGTTTCTTTGAAATGACGTACTTTAATGTAAAAAAATAAGAATCAATCATACGCTGCACTTGGTTTACCGACGCAGTGCCCTATGCACCATTAATTTGCGGAGAAGGGAAAGTTGTTGTATTTTTTATTTACAACATAACATTATATCAGCTTATTTCAACGTTTGGTCTACTTTCAACTAGTCGGAAAATAGCAAACTTGGTGTCGAATCTAAGATTTCTAATCCAAAGTCCGCGGCTCATACCACGGAACCACAATTCGATTCAATTACCCGATGTGTCTACAGTCTACAAGTTCTAAAAAATCATTTCTATTACAACTGATACGTTTTTATGTATGCAAAGACCTTGAATTATGCATGCAGTTTGAAATATTCACAAATTTATGACAGCGAAATTAAAATAAATATATTTTTAAATATTTCATATGTAATACCACGAACTGGCGCTGAAATTAAGACTGATCATTTTGCTTTCAAGTTAACAAATATCAAGGCATTATGGTGTATCATGCAGTGCCCTATGGCACCATTAGTTGCGGGTAAGGGAATATAGTTATGTAGAAGTTGTAATGTTTTTCGGACTTGGTTCACATTTTGACAAGTTCTTTTTTTTCATTTATTTATCCCTACAGAGATGAAGTAGATTTTTTTTCCAAAGTCAGGAACATGGCTTATTGGATATTGGATTTTCGAGTGTTTACAGGGGCTTATGACCTGGCATTGGCTGGGTGTAGTGGGCACTTTATGTACTACAACATTCCCCATTCCGCTTATTAGCGAATATCCCACACCAGGTAACATTTTAGATTTTGTATATATGTTTACGAATCGAAAAACCAATACTAGCTCCATATATTGTCACTGATATTGAAGTGAAAACGGCATTCACCAGCGCGTAACAAGCTCCATCTATGCATTGATATTGAAGTGAAAACCAATTCACCACCGCGTAAACTAGCTCCATCTATGCATTGATATTGAAGTGAAAACCATTCACAGCGCGTTACTGGAGCTCCATATATGTACTGATATTGAAGTGAAAACCATTTCCCCAGCGCGTTTACTAGCTCCATATATGTACTGATAATTGAAGTGAGAAAACCATTCACCAGGCGGCGTAACAAGCTCCATCTATGCATTGATAATTGAAGTGAAAACCATTCACCAGCGCGTAACACGCTCCATCTATTCATTGATATTGCAGTGAAAACATTCACCAGCGCGTTACTAGCTCCATATTATGTACTGATATTGAAGTGAAAACCATTCACAGCGCGTAACAAGCTCCATCTATGCCATTGATATTGCAAGTGAAAAACATTCACCAGCGCGTTACTCTAGCTCCATAAATGTACTGATATATGAAGTGAAAACCAATTCACCACTAGCTCCATAATCGTACTGATATTTGAACAAGCTCCAGCGCGTAAAAAGCTCATTGATATTGAAGTGAAAACCATTGTACCACCGCGTACTAGCTCCATCTATGCATTGATATTGGAAGTGAAAACCATTCACCAGCGCGTAACTATATCCATCTAGTGCATTGATATTGAAGTGAAAACCATTCACCAGCGCGTTAAACTAGCCCATCTATGCATTGAGATTAAAGTGAAAACCATTTCACACAACGCGTATAACTAGCTCCATCTATGCATTGATAATTGAAGTGAAAACCATTCACCAGCGCGTTACTAGCTCCATATAATGTACTGATATAGAAGTGAAAACCATTCACCAGCGCGTAACAAGCTCCATCTATGCATTGATATTGAAGTGAAAACCATTGACCACCGCGTAACTAGCTCCATCTATGCATTGATATTGAAGTGAAAACCATTCACCAGCGCGTAAACTATATCCATCTATGCATTGATATTGAAGTGAAAACCATTCACTCAGCGCGTAACTAGCCCCCATCTATGCATTGATATTAAAGTGAAAACCATTCACCAACCGCGTAATTAGCTTCCATCTATGCATTGATATTAAAGTTAAGTACTTATTGTTCTTTTTTGACAAATTAGGACTTATTGCAGTATGCTCCGATAATAATTTTTTAAATTTTATTTAATTACATGTTAAAAAATTAACTAAAATCCCACAACGACATAGCCTGTTCGTGGGTATACATAAAATGTTTGTGAATTTCTTCACACTCTTTCAACAACGTTTAAAAACCATGTTACTATGGTAATTATCTAAATAATGTAGGTACCTATCTTTATTATGCAGTTTCCGTTGTTTGAACACAGCGGCCATGTAACGTTAGACCTGCGTATCGCATCACATCACATGACCTACAATATTAATCCATCAACATTGTACGGTCGTGTTTGTATATCTATGCACGCCGAGTTCTGTTTACCAACAAACTTGGGAATTGCATTAACTGATTAGCATTCTGACAGATGCTGTGTCTTTTATGTGTTTGTACCAGTTTATTTGCATTTTCAGTCATCAAGCCAAGCGGTCGGTTGGGCTGCAAGCTCCCGTGCGTCTTTCTAACAAGTCCGTGTCCCACAGATCGGACGTAATCTGTCGCAGTGGACGTCCAGGACGTCGGAAAAAAAATCAAAATATTATACAATTTGACATCTCAACAGAGACGAGAAACTTGGAAGGGAATATGGATATCTAGGCGTTTACAGGGCTTATGACCTGTCATTGGCTGGGTTAAGTGGCCACTTGATGTATTAACAACATTCCCCATTTCACCTAGTATTTGATATCCATATCTGCCAATATACAGTAAAATGGCGCGATGCTTCACATGTGAACTCTCTGTCATCCATTGAGAAAATTGCTAAGCATTTTAGCAGAAACCTTTATGATTGCAAGTGAGATTCTTACCGAATTATATCACCTACTAGGAAACGCCTGAAGATGAATCTTCAATTTGTTATGCTTATAACTTTTACCAGCACAAAATTTTTAATAAACAACATTTTGATGTGTCCAAATACTTGTAGACAAAAACTGGATTTCACCCATTACGGCTAATAATTACAATTTGACATCTCAACAGAGACGAAGAAACTTGGAAGGGAATATGGATATCTAGGCGTTTACAGGCTTATGACCTGTCATTGGCTGGTTAAGTGGCCACTTGATGTATTACAACATTCCCCATTTCACCTAGTATTTGAATATCCATATCTGCCAATATACAGTAAAATGGCGCGATGCTTCACATGTGAACTCTCTGTCATCCATTGAGAAAATTGCTAAGCAATTTTAGCAGAAACCTTTATGATTGCAAGTGAGATTCTTTACCGAATTATATCACCTACTAGGAAACGCCTGAAGAATAAAAATTTGCTGGTAAAAGTTATAAGCATAACAAATTGAAGATTCATCTTCAGGCAGTTTCCTAGTAGGTGATATAATTCGGTAAGAATCTCACTTGCAATCATAAAGGTTTCTGCTAAAATGCTTAGCAATTTTCTCAATGGAATGACAGAGAGTTCACATTGAAGCATCGCCATATTCCCTTCCAAGTTTCTCGTCCCTCTGTTGAGATGTCAAATTGTAATTATTAGCCCGTAATGGTGAAATCCAGTTTTTTGTCTACAAGTATTTGGACACACTCAAAATGTTGTTTATAAAAATTTGCTGGTAAAGTTATAAGCATAACAAATTGAAGATTCATCTTCAGGCGTTTCCTAGTAGGTGATATAATTCGGTAAGAATCTCACTTGCAATCATAAAGGTTTCTGCTAAAATGCTTAGCAATTTTCTCAATGGATGACAGAGAGTTCACATGTGAAGCATCGCGCCATTTTACTGTATATTGGCAGATATGGATATCAAATACTAGGTTGAAATGGGGAATGTTTGTAATACATCAAGTGGCCACTTAACCCAGCCAATGACAGGTCATAAGCCCTGTAAACGCCTAGATATCCATATTCCCCTTCCAAGTTTTCTCGTCTCTGTTGAGATGTCAAATTGTAATTATTAGCCCGTAATGGGTGAAATCCAGTTTTTGTCTACAAGTATTTGGACACACTCAAATGTTGTTTATCAAATGTCAGCGAATTAAAAACGTCAGTTCGTAATTGAAAATCACATCAAATTCAAGGAAATAAGCTAACCATTTCGAACAAGAATTAAGTAGAAGGGGCGTTTCCATACAAATTTTTCAAAAATATACTGTTTTTGAACCATAGAAACCGTTGTAGCGGAACAGATTTATATGGGACAGTTAACTGTACAGTTTCCTGTGCAGTCTGAAAACTGTCCCGTATAAAACGCAAACTTTATGGACAACTGTATTGCCGACGCAACGTTTGGCTGGCATGACAGTTAATATTTTTTAATGTAAACGTATTATAAGTAGATATTGATATATTTACTGTACGCTTTAAAAAACGTAACATACTATTAACATATATACCTAAATTTTTAGCTATATATACAATTTCCTGTGTGCAAACATACGATTATAAACTACAATCGCACTTAAAAAATACAGATATTAAGCGTGTCTTTTGACAAACTGCACAGTTTTCTGAACAAGAAACTGTGCAGTTTACCGAACAAGAAACTGTGCAGTTTTTGATCAAGAAACTGTGCATTTTTCTGAACAAGAAACTGTGCACTTTTCTGAACAAGAAACTGTGCACTTTTCTGAACAAGAAACTGTGCAGTTTTCTGAACAATAAACTGTGCAGTTTTCTGAACAATAAACTGTGCAGTTTTCTGAACAATAAACTGTGCAGTTTTCTGAACAAGAAACTGTGCAGTTTTCTGAACAAGAAACTGTACAGTTTTATGAACAAGAAACTGTGCAGTTTTCTGAACAAGAAACTGTGCACTTTTCTGAATAAGAAACTGTGAGTTTTCTGAACAAGAAACTGTGCAGTTTTCTGAACAAGAAACTGTGAGTTTTCTGAACAAGAAACTGTGCAGTTTTCTGAACAAGAAACTGTGCAGTTTTCTGATTAAGAAACTGTGCAGTTTTCTGATCAAGAAACTGTGCAGTTTTTTTGAATAAGAAACTGTGCAGTTTACTGTCCCGTATAAACCTAAACGGGTTTATGCAGAAAGCAAGTCAACCAAACCGTTGCGTTGTTACCTCAGGGATAATATTAATCCTACTAAAAATTATGTCAAGGATGGAGTAAGCCACCTCTTCTCAAATAAATTGTACGGCTAATTATATTTGCAAAGAAATGTAATTTCACCCTGGATTCGACCGTACTACTACGTGGTTTTATTTCTATCTGAGTTGCATATTTCCCTAACAAGCCGCATTCCAAATAAAAGCCACTTTGAAAATTATAAAGAAAATTGTTTATTACAATTTTATGTGTTTTAAAAATTATTTTAGCACATTTATAAACTACTACTACTTTTCCTTATCTGCATCCGATGGTGCATAGGGCACTGCATTGGTACACCAAGTAAATCTTGATCATTTTATTATATCAATGATCAGTCTTACGCTTCAGTAACAGTCCAGTCGGTATTAATGATAATTTATACATTCAATGTTTTATAAAAGCTTATACATTTTTTTTAATGATCATCAATACAAGACACTTTGCTCTTGGTGTATGTATGCAGTGCCCTATGCACCAATGGGTGCGGATAAGGGAAAGTAGTACTAGCAGTATATAAGCAATTCAATGCAAATTTTCAGAACTAAGGCAGCAATTAAATTTGAATAATTTAAAGCTACACAGATCATGAAAGTTAAATATTACAGTAAATGGATTTGTAAGTTTTTAATTTGTAAAATATAATATAATTTTTTAATTTATTACTGAACATATATATGATTTTCAAACAAAGAGAACTATCATTTTTTATGCAACACTGCTAATCTGTGATCCTTGTTCGATGGCTAATACCTTAATACCTTATTTTACACAAAAATATGGCATTGTTTTTTCTGACCGAAATAATTTAATCATTCATAAATAATAACGTAGTATATGGCCTAGCCAGCCGAAACGCCTTCGCCGGATTACAGTAGATACCAAGGGTTGCTGTGTCCGTTGCCTCACCTCTGTGTCCCTTACAAAGTCAAACCACCGCACACCTAAAATTCTTCTAAGACACCTATTCTCAAAACTAAGAAGTCTGCCGTCTTGGGCTCTGGTTAGGTGCCACGATTCGCAGCCATAGAGGAGAACAGGTGTAATGCAGAAATTATAAAGGTGGCATTTTGTTTTAACCGAGTAAATATCCGATCTCCAGACAGCTTGCGGATATGGTATAATGAAATGAAATAATAAATCCGTCCACCTTACCGCAAAATCAAGATACAATGCACTTGGTGTACCGATGCAGTGCCCTATGCACCATTGGGTGCGGACAAAGGAAAGTAAGTAAAAAGTAAGTAATAATAAATACATTTTTAAAGTAATTAAATGTAAAATTTAAAATCGGGGGTTGCCTGCTTCTGTAAACGCACAACTCCTGAAATTTACCCGAATGTGTACAATACTATTACAAGTTAGATGTAAGTATACACATTTCACACAGTATTTGGTAAACAAGTATGCTGGTTGGGTCGGTGGTAGTAAATTCCAAGTAAACTGTGGGGTCAAATGTGCCGACCTTAATTTCAAATGTACCTAAGTAAGGCAATTTTTCCTAGAGGAATTTCGTCCTCAGGTGAAAATGTAATTTAGGGAAGATCTCCGTAGAAGTAATTCTAATAAATCATCCGATACAGAATCTTTTGATCTGCTTTTTCTTCCCTCTGAAGCATTTGCATATTCTTTGTCGCAGTTTAAATTGTTCCATTGAATTTTTTCAGCGAAATTAATTTACTTCCATTTCAATGAGGACTTCTGTACCATAAGTTATTTGAAGTTAAGTTTCAATGATATTTCTAGTTTTGCTTTTTCTTTCATTATATTTCTGAGAAAACTGACTAAATGAATAATAAATAATAACTAAAGGAAACGGGTTTCGCACATGAAACGTAATTTTAATGAGTAGCATTAAAATTAATGAAAATACTATTAAAACATAACCGTATATATTTTTAGTGTAATTTTTCAGACGTAAAGTTGGGTGATAAACATAAAAATGTAAAAGCCTTACGGGCGTTGAAACAATACAATACAATAAATAAATACAGTAGGTACAGACAAATGTATCAACATAAAGATAAACATCTACTGGTATTTTATTTTGTATACCTACTTGTACGTTATCTATTAACTCGGGTAATCAAAAAAGGCATATTCACGGTAATATGCGCCTTAAGAAAAACTTTAACACTGGTCATTTTCGTAGAAATATAAATTTTCTCTTAATTTTACCTATTATTTATCTATTTACGGTTTGCCAGGACGGCGGTATTCTCTTTCTCTTTACGTATCGTCTCCTGCGCTTAAATATTCAGATTTCCCAACACATACACCACACTCCACACACATACAACAACACAACATACACATGACATATCATAACCACTTTGTATACTATTGTTTGCTCAGTTCACGTCTTCAGAAATTTGTCTTGTATATTGTGTTGTCCACGTAATTGGTGTTATGTTGTATGTGTTACCTCAAATTGAAAATTCTAACATAGCACTGTGTGCACAACATTAAAATATAAATAAATAAATAAAAAACTAATCAGCATGTAAATTAAAAGTATGAACCGTTTTGTGACTGAATAGCCAACCGAGAATTTTAGACGTAAAAAAACCCCAAATTCGCAATGGGACCACCCTTAACTAAAGTTATTAAGCCCCGCCCATTCGTATAAATTATCAATAAACAATTCCCATACATGAAAATGAAATGGCGAACGGCGTAAGAAAGTAGTTTATCTCCTACATAAATTAAACTGACAATTTTGATTTATTCTCGCGATCAGTGGAGAATATGAATGTCATGTTTAAGTGAAATAATCTTCACTTTCCACTTTTCTAGCGGATATCGAATATCGCATAAATATCGACACCAAAAAGACAATAAATCCGGAACTCGGGGACGTGACAATTTTACGAACTGCTAATTTATAAAAAAGGTGAGCTTCACAAGAAAAATCATAAAAAATCACATCAGTTTTACTCACGACTCTAAGACATTCAAGAATTTCTTATAATATAAACTTATCAACATTATTATATTTTTTGCATCAAAATATTTTCGACCAACACGAAATTTTATTCGTTAAATACATTACTATTTGTTTTGTTACTGTTTCTATATTTGAGTCAGTTTGCAAAACCTGCATTTCTCACTTCATTCTTCCCGGTCTTCAGATATTATTTTTAGTGGTTTTTAAGTGGTATTTATCTAAACAACATTTTGAGTGTGTCCAAATACTTGTAGACAAAAACTGGATTTCACCCATTACGGGCTAATAATTACAATTTGACATCTCAACAGAGACGAGAAATTTGGAAGGGAATATGGGTTGAGATGTCAAATTGTAGTTATTAGCCCGTAATGGGTGAAATCCAGTTTTTGTCTACAAGTATTTGGACACACTCAAAATGTTGTTTATAAAAATTAGTAAAAGTTATAAGCATAACAAATTGAAGATTCATCTTCAGGCGTTTCCTAGTAGGTTATATAATTCGGTAAGAATCTCACTTGCAATCATAAAGGTTTCTGCTAAAATGCTTAGCAATTTTCTCAATGGATGACAGAGAGTTCACATGTGAAGCGTCACGCCATTCTACTGTATATTGGCAGGTATTTATCTAGTTTAAGGAATATTATGTAACTTTATTTAGTGACGTTCCGTAAATAATTCACGTGTATATAAACATATTGCAAGCCTTCGCTCCGTGTACTGTTACATGTATTATGAAATTTCCCTGAAAAAATCCAACATAATACAAAAATAGACATTAAATAATAAAATGTCACGTCTTACTGTTATCTTTTTTCGAATTTTGTGTAATTGATAGTGTGATCACATTGTTTTATCATTGGAAAACAGGAAATACATATTATATACATGTTGTAACAAAACTCGTAGTACAATCCGAAAGCTGTTGAATTTACATCGTATTTGACTATATGACTTTTGAATGTGAGTTGAAATTTTTTTTCTTCTTATAAATGCCGCAGGTTAAGTAAAATTGCACAAAAATTAAAATGCGGTTTTATGTTTTGTTTTCTTCGGCGTTTCGGCTGGCTAGGCCATATACTACCATGCTTGCCTATTTTACAGGACATAAGGTTCTCGGCGTCCTAGTCGTCCACTGTTGACAATTCATCGTCAGTTGCGCGTCAGAACTGCGGGACGTGGACTTGACTTGGGCCTCTTGGCCTGGAGGTAGTTTGTGGAATCCATATGCTCCACATAGGGAGCGGATATGGTGTGATGATGATGATGTGAATAGTATTAATTTCACAAAATAAATTATATTTGAAAACAATTTGCAATAATTTATCGAAAAAAAACTTTGTACTCAATTTTAACGAAAACTATGGGTCAAATAAAAAAAATTCTTCAATAAAATCGACTCCAAATCTGATGTAGATTCACCAGTTTTCGGGTTGTACTACGAGTTTTGTTACACGGTGTATACGAGTGTAATTTTCTCATTAAATTTTGCGGCTTGTGGTAAGTTCTGTTTATAAAATTGAATAGTACTAGGTATTTTGTAAGTAGCAAGGACCACCCACTCAGTGACAAAGACCAATATAGTTTTGTTTATATTAAAACTAACATACGAAATTCATAATAAAATGAAGTTTTGTTATAAAAAAGAAGTGTATCTCGATTCTATGAATCCTTTACTATGAATAAAAACACAGACATGTTTCTTTTATTTTAAGGTTTTTCTTGCTTAAACAACAAACTATATTATTTTGTGCTTTTTTATTGAAATGAAATAACAGAGATTTAAGGCAGCACAATACTCTCGGGGTACAATGTACTATCGTAGTATTATTTGTAGAAGCGTTAATCGTATTATGGGCCAGCAAGGTCGATTCGCCATCGCCTGATTATAGTTTTTTTTTACAGGCTAAAAAGCCCTAATAAATTGCCATTGAATGAGCTGAGAGTAACTTATTAATGAAAACAAAATAAATGAAGTATAAGCATGATTTTAAAGTATGATCTAGGTAGACATAGAGACAATCGGTTTGAGTAAGGATAATATCAATTTGCTCTTAAATAATGAGGGAATCTACTGTTTTCTAAAGTATTTTTTTTCTATAAACTTACTATTTAACTAAACAAAAATATATTTAATATTTTTTTATAAGTTATTGATGAAGATACGATTTTTTAAAGTTGCTCATTTCAAATACCGCGCTAAATACCAACTATGTACTAACTGCGTCATTGTTTAAGATTTTAAAATGAATGCTATTTTCAACATTTTTTATTAATTTTTGCGTGCGTTTTTGGGATATTTCATCCCACTTCAAATTTTTTTAATATTCGCGTCTACACGAAAGCATTTTTAAAATTCAATTCCGGCTAGCAGTGGATTTCCTCATTGTCTCTGCGGTACAAAAACATCATCATCATTATGTGGGGAATTTTTTTTTGTCACCCCTGATGATCCTAGGCAGGGGTGAAAAGAATCAAACGTTGACGCAATTAGGTTGCTGCATCCGTTACCTAACCATTAACATTATCATCATTAATCCATTTCCTATGTGCAGCGTATGCAATCCACAACTGCTTCCAAGCTAAGCGATCTGCCGCAAAATTCCTGTGCGTCCAGACAAGACAGGCCCACGTCCCGGAACTGCATATGTTATATTTGTTTAACTCCAAGTTTAGTATAATCATTAAATTTAATTAAAATGAACGAAGGTGAACCGTGTTATAAGGCCATAACGTCTTACAGTAATATTTAAGTAATTATATCTGCAGAAATGAGTAGAGGGTGGATGTCACCTTATCACGACAGCTTTCCTCGCAGCAGTGTTCGTCCAGGGGGGGTGATAACCTAGAATTATATTATATGACTCGGTACATTAAGGTATATTTAAGTCAACCGTCAAAATATACTTATTATGATGTCTGCCAAGTAAATATAAGGAAAGCAAACTCGTAAAACAGCACTAAAACAAGAATTCACTTGGATCTTTATGTTTTAACCCGTGAATATACAATAGAAAAACAAAAAGTACTCTAGGGAAGTAGACACAAAAATAATGATATATTATTTAATTTCTTATGCCGCCTTATGAGTACGGGCTGTCACGTTACTGGCCGTTTTTTCATTCTTATTTAGATTTTGCTGCTTTCGCGGAATCTTTAAACTGACTGGTTTGCAGTAGGTTAAAGGTTAGACAAGGATAGATATTTTTTTAAATACATCAGACTACTACTACTCTCCCTTATCCGCACCCAATGGTGCATAGGGTACTGCATTGATATACCAAGTGCAGTGAATATTGATATTTTTGTTACATGAAGGAAAGATGATCAGTCGTACGCTTCTACACCAGTCTAAGGTATCACATATGAAATATTTTTATATGAAAATCACATTCTAAATTATTTTTTTATATTGACCCAATCGGAAATCGAACCCGCGACCTCATGCATGGCAGCCCAAGCTACCGTTACACCACGAGGTGGATTTTTTATAATACTTATGATAGTTATTGGCGTATATAACTTATTTATAATAAAAAAAGATAATACATTATTTTTAAAAAAAAGGGAATTTGTATTTTATTACTGTTTACAAATATATAAATTTCTTAGACTTAAAAATGATGATGGTCAATGCAGTGCCCTATGCACGATTGGGTGCTGATAAGAGAGAGTAGTAGTAGTAGAATTATAACCTTACCCAGTCAACGTCAGACTGGTCTGAAGTCTGATCAACCGGTCTAAAGATGCCCTTAACAGGGTGAAAGCGCTGACTAGTCAAATAAATAAAAGTGGATGTGTACTAAGTAGTTTTATTTAACTTTTCAGTTTGATTCAGTTTGATTTTAATGTAAGTATAAATGTCAACCTAATCAAAATTACAAGCTACATCCAAAATTGAACATAATTTATTACAACATTTTGGGTCGTGTTCAAATACTTGCACACAAATCTGGATTTATCCCAAGACGGGAGTAGGTATATATTTCATTTTATATCCCTACAGAGATGAGGTAGAATTCTTTCAAATTCAGGAATATGGATATTCTTGGAGAATATGGAATATGGTTACCCATTCCGCTTATTAGCGAATATCCACACCAGGTAACATTTTTGATTTTGTATACATATAATAATCGAGAATCATCCACCAGCGCGTTAATAGATCCATAAATGCATTGATATTGAAGTTAAGTATTATTGCAGAGTCATCTGCAGGCGATTGCTAGTACTTAATTTAACTCGGTCAGAGTCTTAATTACAAAAATGAAGTAATTTGCTAATAAATACTTAACTACAATATCAATGCATAGATGGAGCTATTAACGCGCTGGTGGGTGATTCTCGATTCGTAACATATATATACAAAATCAAAAATGTTACCTGGTGTGGATATTCGCTAATAAGCGGAATGGGGAATGTTATAGTACATAAAATGGCCACTTAACCCAGCCAATGACAGGTCATAAGCCCTGTTAACGCTCGAATATCCATATTCCTGAATTTGAAAGAATTCTACTTCATTTCTGTAGGGATCTAAAATGAAAAACATAATTTTATTAGTTTCTTGCAAAACGCGTTGGGGTGTAAAATGACCCTCGTTCTCCGGAACTAGTGTTGGAATCGGGCAGCCACTCCCGGGTTAATCTACCTCCCTGTAGGCAGGTAATTCCGGATTAGGGCTGTCAACAGGCCGGAGAGGTCAGGGCTGTCATAAAACTCGGTGATAAAGGGAAAGGAAAGTGTCCAAATGTAAAGATATTGTATGCCAAACGCCCGCCATTGCGACACAATGAAGGATAATTAAGTTTCAAATTTGAGAGTTCTCGACCCCACGAGCCGCCTAATGGAAGAAATTATTTTAATCGGGGTAAGACGTTTATAAGGCCTTATTTTAATTACTATTTCATCTGATTTATGTGCGCTGAGAAGAATGGCGAAGTAACCAATGATGTTTATTTACATAAATAAGCTTTTTACTTCCGTTACTAATTATTGGAATATAAAGTCAATTTACTTGAAATCAATTAGTATGAAAAGTATATTATTCATTGATTCAGCGTTAACGTTGTGTAGCAACATTGTTAACATTATTTAAAATAAAACCACTTGTTTTTTAACTACACGAGTTTATTATTTTTTTTAACACAACTAGTTTCGGATAAACAGTCTATCCATCATCAGGTGCACTTATAAACTAACAAAATACAAATACAATTAGGTACTAATGGTGTTGGATGGAGTCAAAATACGTGGGAGGGATAGACTGTTTATCCGAAACTAGTTGTGTAAAAAATAATAATAAACTCGTGTAGTTAAAAAACAAAGTGGTTTTATTTTAAATCATTTTAGTATGAAAAGATTTAAATATATTTTTCAACCATTAAATATATTAATTAAATTTATTTTATAAATATTTTTTTTCAAATAAAAATCTTTATTCTATATTTTTCATCCGCACCTAATGGTGCATAGGGCACTGCATTGGTTAATCAAGTGCAGTGTTTGTTGATAATTTTTTTTCTTACGTTAAAGTAAGATTAGTCTTACAATGATTAGTCTTACTCTTCAGTACCAGTCCAAGGTATCACACTTGAAATTTTAATACGAAAAACACATGTATACAAATTGTTTTATTAGACACTAGCATATAAACACACGCTTTTTCTTTGGAAATAAACTAAAACATAGAACACAGTATAACTAATGAGTTCCTATAGCGCAGTGTACAACAATCAAGGTTGACTACTAACAATGCGTAAATTCGTTAACAAAGTCTCTAGAGTTTTGTGGGCTTTATTAGGATTTAAACGCGCTTAAAAACAGCCGAATCATCAGCAAATTGATTGCATAATGTGATTTGTCATGCCGCTGGGAGGAGTTCTTTGTTTTCCCATCCCTGACGGATTTATCATTTCCCGCCCTCGTTTTCCATCCATTTATCATTATTTTCTGTTGCCCAAAATACAAGTTCGATTTTTCCTCCATAACTTTACCCTCATTCCTTGCATTGAAACAAAAGAGATTAGATGTTAATTTGTCCAACAATCTACAAAAAAAACATATTATCTTAAGTTTTTTTTTTTATTTTTCATCAGCATCATACCATATCCGCTCCCAATGTGGAGCATATGGAATCCACAAACTGATCGGCCGCCAACTCCCGTGCATCCTCCAGTCAAGATAAGTCCACATCCCGCAGCTCTGACGTAGACTGCCGATGCGAATTGTCAACAGTGGACGACCAGGACGCCGAGAACCTGATGCCTTGTAAAATAGGCAAGCATGGTTAAGGCTCTCGGGAGGCGCACGTAATATATGGCCTAGCCAGCCGAAACGCCTTCGCCGGATGACAGTGTAGATACCAAGGGTTGCTGTGTCCGTTGCCTCACCTCTGTGTTCCTTACAAAGTCAAACCACCGCACACCTAAAATTTTTCTAAGACTCCTATTCTCAAAACTCAGAAGTCTGCTGTTTTGGGCTCTGGTTAGATGCCACGATTCGCAGCCATAGAGGAGAACAGGTGTGATGCAGGAGTTATAAAGGCGGCATTTTGTTTTAACCGAGTAAATACCCGATCTCCAGACAGCTTTCATACTGTTGAATGCGGCGCCCGCTACTCCAAGCCACACTCCCAGTTCTTTGTGAACTCTGCCGTTTTCTGTCATGTACGCTCCATTTATTCATTATTTTTAGTCAAATGAAAATTATGTATTACGTATGCCTTATATGAAATTAAATAAATTCTTAAATTTACCAACTAATACGCTAACAAATTCATGAATAGCTTTTGGATAAAGTCATACAAATACAGTTTTCTTTTCTTTGCATAATACGTTTAGCGGTTTATTTGCATACCTTTGAACTTCTTACTTTGAACTGTTTCCTAGAAAACTTTTTTTTCGTATAATATTTCTTCTATAAATGGATATGTGCATAGCAGATATATGTCGTTATCAACTCCATATACGTAGCTTTACCAAAGGTAGAAAAAAAAAGAAATAAAAATAAACTCGATTTGAAATACTAACTTAATGGGGAAATGTCCTATATTTTTTAATTCGTTGTGTTGCGTATTGAATATTTGAATTTTTTCTGTAAAAAAAAAATAAAAAATTAATTCGAAAGATTCCTTGAAAGAAAACGGATGCTTTAAAAGCACCCGTCTCCTAAGTGCACTAAAAGGGTAGTACTGAATATAATAGTGATGCGTGGAACTACGGATGTGGCTATGCACTTTTTTCTATTTTAGGCGCTACTTACATCAAAACTTGGTTAAAATATTAATAGACGCATCCTACTATATAATTACTTGTTTTGTCGGGAAATCGCGATTATGATTTTCTAAAAATTAATTACAGAATGATAAGAAAATTTGAAAAAAAAAATTCGCATCTAAAATATAAATCACCATCTAAAAAAGTAATTGTCTCGTAGTCCAGAAATAAGAAACAATATTTTTTTTTATATATATTATTATTACATTTTGGCCAATTTATTGAACGTAACGAATATTTATATAAAAACAAAGGGATCATGGATTTGTGCTAGTAGGTATAATGGCTTTGTACCTATAATTCCTAAAATAAAGGTTGGCGGGCATAATAACTTTCAGCACACGGGAGCGGTGCTGTTAGATTAAAATTGAATTCGATAATGATTGACGTTTGGCTGTCAGTTTGACATCTCGATTTAATTTGACACTTTTGTGGCATGTGGCTCAATTCAAGTGATCACCCGCTCACGTAAAAATAATATTACCAATATTTACTAAAGCGAGTTCCACACAAAAATATGATTAAATTTTAGAAAATTATGACTTTTTTTACTATAGAAATATTCAGTAACGTTACGAATAGCTACATTATTATGGCTTAGATAACGAACTTTGAAATTGGTAAAAGATCGAGGAAAATATGAATATGTCACCCCTGTAAAAATTGGGACTTGCTGACGTTACTACGGTTTACTTTATCACCATCCTGAAATGGTGTCACTTACTTTTTTATCGACATTTATATTTTTTCCCTTAAGTCATCATGTTGAGCCGCGACATGCAAAACAGCGTAACCGCAAAAAATGTTAAAAATCATATTGAATCAATAGATTTATTATGATGAAACGAAGTCTTTGCTTTTTTATTATATTTAGGCGGAATTCAATATTCCTTTATTTTTATAAGGTGTAGGGAAAACACAAACCTCCACATATTTATAAAATTATGTTTTTACCACAGAGCATTAATTTATACTAAGTAAATAGAAAGGTTTTCAAAAGTTTCTCTTTTTTTTTTTTTAAACAATGTTACTTTTTTAATAACCTTTAACTTTATTAATTTAAAGCTCCAATAGACGTAATGTTTAAATAACACAATAATTATTATTTTAAAATTAATTTCGACTCCCAAATTTTCATCTTATATTTATTTATTTATATAATCAAACTTTTTTATTTAAATTAAATTTTTGTTTAATGGCGTGCAACAAAACAATAAATCCGTTAAAGATGTACAAAATAAATAACGTTAAGTGTGTTAAGAGCATACTCCACCTCGTGACTCGCCGCCGCGGCCGCTTCCCATACAAACGTATTCCTTGATTTTCTCCCTGGAATTCAACATTAGAGCTATGAATTTTCACACATTTTAGATGTCGACCAGATGCGTGTTTGCATCTGTCTAATTTTTAAACATTCTATTTGTTAAAGGAGATAAATAAATGATTCAAAAAAACTTTTGGCTGTCTGTAAAGTCGGTTTACGGACGATAATTTTACGTGATAACGTCATAAGAAAACATTGATGAAAAATAGCATACTTTTATGAATTGAATTGAATTATTATTACTGAATTATCATTATTTTGTATAATACAAAGCAGGAGTTACTTAAAAATTTCATTTTTTTTCCAAAAATTATCATTTTTTTGCACTCGTTAATTTCATTGTCACTTTGTAGCTTGTGTGCTGCTGCTATCTCCTTTCTACTCGGACGCATCGGCCGATGGAGTGGAAGAGAGATAGATGCGTCACAAACCGAACGCTTAGGCCGATCGTGCCTCTCTATCGCTTGTTCCGCGCTCTCGCTTGCACACTCGGCTCAGGCGGCACGTGACAATGAGTCATGCTTTTTCGTGTGTGCAGCCGGCGTTCATCGATTTATTAGACGTTATCACGTCAAAAATAAGACGATACAAACACGCATCTAGTCGATATCTAAAATGTGTGAAAAAATCATTGCTCTTATGTTAAATTCCAGGGAGAAAATAGAGGGATACGTTTGTACAAAGCCATGCATGATGCCGCTCCAGAGTATTTAAAAGAGCTTTGCATTCCAGATGAACTAGCTGAGAGACGTCTCACACTTCGATCAGCTACATCTACAGCTATAGGCAGGGTTTTAGTACTGATCCGTAATCAGCGCACAAAATTTAGAGAGCGCGCTTTTGCGGTTGCGGGCCCTGTGGCTTGGAATGCTCTCCCACCAGAAGTGCGCAGCTGTGAAAGTGAAGTGATGTTTCGAAAGAAACTTAAGACCTATATGTTCTCAAAATCTTTTGATAATTTTGATAATGGTATTTTCTACTCAGAAATTGAGTTTTCACTCACTTTAAATTCCCGAGCCGTTAAATTAAATATTTAAAGCGCCCTTGAGGTATATTTATACGAAAACGGCGCTATATAAATTATCCATAATAATAATAAAAAGTATGGGAAGCGGCCGCGTGTGTCACGTGGAAGAGTATGCTCTTAATAACTCCATAAAAAAAGAGTGACAAAAGCAATAATTCATCTTGACTGTTATATATTTTTATTTTGTTAGGAATAAATTCCGTTGGTTACCCGGTAAAATGATGTAAAAAGTATTTGACAGTCGACCCGTTTCAAGTTTCACGACGACTCCGAATGATTGCTTGGCGACAGTTTGAGGTGAGGTCGCACTTGGACCTAGAACATACCTGTACTTAAGTGTTTCAGGCTTTTGCCATCTTAAGTAGGGACGTTATGGAACTGCTTTACTCAAAGCATCGTATAACTGTATCCGTAACCAAGTATTTTTGATAATTCCAAATATCATCTTAAGTAGGAATGTTATGGTACTGCTTAGCTGTAACCGAAATTATTGAATGTTCGAAATTTAAAAAAGGGGCCGTATCCGTATCCAACTACAACATACTTGTTAGTTTTTCAAATCCTTTTGCCATCTTGTCATGGTTCACGGATACCATTTTTTATATTATCCGAAATAGAAAACATATTTAAAAAGAAAAAAAATTGGTTTAAAATGTTTTAATAATTTCTGATATTTTTGAAAATGTGAACTTAACCCCACTATTTTGGAAATAATTAAAATTTAAAGAGATTCGTGACTACGTAGCTAGATATCACGACGACATATTAATTTTGGAGTCTCACTGCGTCTAAATTTAAAAAAAAACTTTTCGTTTATTAAAAAATATTTTATGTAAAAATAAAAACTAAAACATTTTTCAAAAATTTTTATGTATCTAAATCATGTCAATATGTAAAACTGAAACAAAAAAAAAATATTCTCAAAATATCCGTATTGCAATTTATACTCAAAATGTTGTACTCGTTACATCTCTAATCTCAAGGCATATTTCACAGCAATAAAGGTTGAAGCTATTATGAAATATTGTATTTTTTTCAAGTTCTACTTTACCATTGAAAGTTCCGAGAAAGTACTTCTATAGCAGCTTATAAATATTACGTGTTTTTATTAATTTGATATTTTCAGTATTTTCAGTTTATTTTTAGCACCTGAAAACGCATAATGTGGCTTACACACAGAACACCTTGGCAGATTAAAAAGACTCAAGAAATTAAATAATAACAAATATATTCAAATAATAAACTAACTATAATCTATGCAGTCTTGTGTTATTTTTACAAATTTCTACAAAATCTCTTACAAAAAAGTTTATATAATAAAGTCGCTGTAAAAACAATATTCTTAACAAATATTATGCACAGGAATTTTGAAATACGAGATTGAAGGGGAAGACTTAAGAAATGTGAATATTTCACCTAGAGCTATTCCGAAAACACTTCCAACAAACTTTAATTTCCAATCGAGTCAATTAAGATTCAATCTCTTTGCGTTAATCATAGTGGATTCGAATCTTCATACAATTTCGTCTGGTAGGGTAGATAATGAAATAGGCAACCGTACACGACAGGATGTTAGTACATAGTTTTTATGAATGTACCTACAACTACATACATAATTCGTTTACTAATATTATAATTTTAGGAATTAATTTTGTTTCGGCTGGCTGGGCATATAACGTATACCTCCTGAGAGTCTCAACCATGCTTCCCTATTTTACAAAGCATCAGACTCTCAGCGTCCTGGACGTCCACTGTTGACAATCCATCGGCAGTTTACGTCATAGGTACAGGATGTGGAACTGACTTGGGAGGATGCGCGGGAACTGGCGGTCTATCGCTTGGCTTGGAGACAGTTTGTGGAATCCACATGCTCCACATAGGGAGCGGATATGGTATGCTGATGATTTTTTAAAAATATATTCAGAAATTAAGCTTAGAATTAATAATTTATTATTCTACTGATATTTGCTGATTATTTATATTACATACGTATAATTCATACAAGTAATATACTTGTTTATTTAATCATAAATTTTAAATTTTAGCTGTTTCGCCATATTGTGAGGACATAGATATTCAAAACAAATATCACACAATAAAACCGATAAGATCGTGTTTATTTAATACTTTTAGATTTATCTAATCGTCAAACATTTTTATGGATATTTCATTTCATTTCGATTTTTACTAGTATTATTAAATATTTTTTAAAGATTAGCAGTTTTTTTAAATTCTTTTTGAAGCGCATAATAAGTGGAAGCTTTACATTATTATCTTATCTCAATGTTTGGCAGTCTAATTACCTTGTCAGTTCCAAGATAATATGGTTGAGGCAGCTTCAAAGCAAAGAAAATGAAAATATCGTATATTCTTATTTTATTTTTCCTACTAACGAGTTGCAGTGAGCAACTCAGTAGGACGTAATTTAACTAGTATTAAATTATGTATGAAAATAAATTTTTAAAAATTGGGCTTAGCCGACCCTATCCAAAAAATTAACATGAGTTTTGATTACGTATCGGATTGCTCAAAAAATCTATAAAAAATAAATATTTAAAAATGTGGTCTAAAGATTTAAAAACAATTATACGCAAAACTTCCTGGAAGTAAAATTTAATTTCTTATCCGATATTCAATCCTATTCTCAATTCAAAATGCCGCGACAGATCCTTACGTGTATGGGCGACTGAGAGTTGGAAGTCTTCCCTAGTTCAGATGATAAAATATCGGCCTAAATTTCCTGCCGAACTCAGTTCGAACTAATCTGGTGCCGAATAAATTTCGTGTTGATCGAACGCGCCCCTTTCCACCCTCGGGGCGCGGGGTTCACAACTTATTACACTCGTAGACACTGCCTTAGACAGGGATGAGATAAAATCAATCCATTTAAGGTTTATAATAACTTCACATTCATACGTCATGGAAATAATGTATTCAACCACCTTAACAGGTCATATTATTTTATTTATAAATGGGTCCCCTTACCGTAAACCAATTTCGAACGCGATCATGTGATGGTCCATTGTTTACAGGAATATTCTTGACCTGACAAACAGACTTACTAAATTTAAGGTTAACTGACCATATTATGGAGTTCGTATCTGTCTTGGAGCTCTTCGTTTAAGTTACAACATGCCAGTACTACAAAATAAAGTCCGCGTCTCGTAGTTTAGCTTGAAATCCATAGGTCTGTCAGATGTTAAAATAACAAAAAACAAACGGAAAGTGGAAAAACTAGCTACATTATTTGAAAGGTTAAGGAAGGATTTATATTTAAAAGATGATTTTTATAATGTTAATTTTAATAACGACAACTGAAGTAAGTTTTTAGGTTTTTAACCCTTATTTTGGTTCTAAGCAAATTAGAAAAAGCGTTTACGGTAACAATGATGGTAAAAGAGGTTATAAACATTTTTGATGGTTTATTCGTGCCATAAAATGCATTTTAGGCTGTAAATTAGGTGCTGTAAAAGGTTGTTTTATGGCCAAAAGGCTTACCTGATTGGCTCCACAGACTCACGAAAATTTATAAAAGTAAGCAAGGATTGAAATACCACAGAGTTCAGAATATAAATAAAACAAAGCTATAGAAATTCAATGTGTGTAATTAAAATATAAATATGTTTACAAGGTTAAGAAGATGTGTTAGGCACGGTAAGTATATAGGTTATAATTTTGACAAGATATAACAAAGATATAATTGCAAATATAGGTTGAAAACTTAAGTAATGAATCCATCCATCGAATCATTCATACTGGAATTTACAATTAAAAAGTTCTACGTCGAAGATTAAAGAAAAAAAACAGGCTAGTGTTGAGATGAACGAAGTGATTTGGAGGTTAAGAATTTTAATTTTATGTAGAGGTGAAATTTTGAAGAGAGGTGAAGAATCCATGTATCGTCAGTGTGCAGTGTCCACATCAGGACCTGCACGAGGTGAAGCTTTGTTAATTAGTCCTTTGAGGCATCAAATTGTAAAATATATCCTCACACGTGGTCCAGAAATTTCACGCGTGAGCGATGACGGATATGGGATAATATCTGCGTTCCGTGATGTACCGGTCAGCGTGTGACACTCGGTAACTAGCTGATAACTAGACACGGATCAGTGTCTAGGCCATTTTTAAATTATAATATTATTAATATTATCAGGTCAGGAGTAAGGAAGTAATAAAGGGAGGGAATTAGACCTGAAAAAAGATCAAAAAGACTGGGCTGTAGTACGTAGTTTTGATTCGGGGATGGAAGTTAATATTAAAAAGCTATAACACTTACGATTACGTCTTCATCCCCAGGATTTATGCCGGGTCGGCCTGAATAAAAAATAGCGAAATGCGCCGTTCGCCATGACAGTTATTTTTGCAAGAAGGAATCATAGACGAAAAAGCTCAGAACGAGATTTCACTTACCATAGAGCAGATTCTGTGGTAATGAAATAAGGTAGAATAACGGGGTCAAAAGTTAAATTGCTATTTTTTATCAGTTAAAAGAGAGTTAGGAATGTCATTCTCACGAGAGGCGGGAGAATAACATGACAACACTCCCTTCCTCGATAAACAAAAAAAAGATTTCAAGAAGTTACTATTAGAGATTTGAAGATGAAGTTTTGGAGTAAGAATCAAACATACGTACTACAACAAAATATGGGTTACCAAGTTGTATAGTAATTTCCTGTGTGCCCTTGGTTCGAAGGTACACAAGGAAATAGTAGAATTCTGAAACATACAAAAATTATTACATCACATAGAAATTTTAAAATAAGGTACGTAGATATATCAGTCACTTGCTTGGACTATCTAGTAAATTTGGTTTTGGAGAACTGGCTTTGCTTGGGACATTCCCTAATAGCAAAAAAACGAGCGCCGAGCAGTTCTTTGTCGAAACATTTAGGTTTAGTAACCTCGACTTCAGAAGCTGTCTTTAACATTAAATTACAGATTCCACACTGATATGAGTTTCAGACTCCAGTGCTCCTCTACGAGAAATTAATTGATCGCGCAAGTCTTCGGGAACATTGTCAGCCCTCCCTACTACAGAGGCTCTCGTGTAAAGAAGATAGAAATTAACCCCCCAGAGCGTGGTTATTTCATAGAAAGTTTTTTCAGAAAAACAAGGCATGCAATCGCTTCTAGGATCGCACCCTCAAAAATAAGAGATGTCCTGCAACAGAACAAGAGATACAGCGATACGCGTTTTTCCTTCGCGTACCGATCGTATGTACACAAGAAGAGAATTTTCTCGAGCAAAAGCGAAAAACACACAAAATCGTTTCCAGTGGGAAACACAAGACTCACAGTACAGTATTACGAACACATAATACAAAAAAAAAAATCCTTCAAAAAAAAAAAGAATACCATACACATAATACGAGAATAATACAGGCATCGCGCCCTATTGCATTCCATCAAGTATTCTGCCAAACCACAAACATCATAAAGATAATTTCTCAGACGAAATTTTTAACAAACAACACAACAAAAAAACAAGGCATTCACCGATTTATATTGAAGCAGGCATCGTGCCTATGCACCAATACAATGATGAATAAACATTGTCTAGGCATCCGCCTTAAGCGAAAAAAAAAAATTTTCAAAAAAAAAAAAATTAATTTTCTAAAGCAAAAGATGATAGTACATGGATGCCCTATGCACCATGCATATCAACGTATATTTAAGTAGAGTAAACTTTTCAAAAAAAAAAAAAATATATTCAAAAAGATTTCCAGGCCATATAAGATTTGCATGTAACACATCGCATGAATTTAATATTTGAATTGCCATCATTCACAGTGTAAAAAAAATTTTTATATTATTCATAAACGCATTCAAAAACCAGTTTAAGCAAAGCAATACCGATCAATGACCCAACAACATTCTAAAAATAGATTGTACGTGATTCGAGTAATTCATGCGTCATGACCTAAATATGACAGATAAATAAACTCCATAAATAATTATCTATTGTCGACGATGATGTCGCACTAGATTCGCATTCACATTTTAAAATAGTAATCAAGGTTATTACAAATTGCATTTTTAAATTTAAAAGTTTTCACAAATTTTAAATATATAAAATATATATTGAAATATATTTAATTTTTAAATTTGAATATTTAACAACAATATTTTTAATTTTGAATGAAATATTTTAATTGTAAATCGAACCCAATGAATATAAAAACATAATGAAATTAAAATTTTTTTAAGAAAAAAAATAAATAATCAAAAATTTCAAAAAGTGTGTCACTTCAAACTTCGGTGGTGCATAAGAATAAGATGTTGATTCACAGTTTAAAATTTTTCAAAAATTTAAGTCATGAAAAATGATTTCCTCCATAATGTGACTCATTTCGCAGGAGTAATTTTCATTTTTTCCAAAGCTTCCTTTATTTCAGCCATCGTTGTCTCAGGAGTGATTCTGATTTCCTCCATAATGCAACGAAAAAGTTTCGCCAAGCGAAAGAAAAAAAAATATAAATAAAAAAAAAAAGTAGAGAAGTCAAAAGTTCAAAATAAATAAATAAAAGATGTTATAATATCAAAACGTACAACCTGTATAATTTGCTGACGAAGTGTCGTCGGCCACGGTGCGTGTTCTCAGAGAATTTATATAATAGCAGCTCCATATTCCATTTAGTTCCTCAATAGTTAAACTTTCCAATTCGTCGTCTGTAAAAAAAAAAAAAATATCTCAGTATCCATGCTTTAAAAAAATGTCATAGTTTGCCCACTGTGCGAAAAGGCATAAAGAAAATAAATAAAAAAAAAATAAAGGAAAAGTCAATCCTGTATTTATAAAGATGTATTACTTTTTTAAAATAGTTAATAGTAAGAATTTGCCTCATGGCATTAGATAATTGTACAACAACACTACACTCCACATGTAGGTAGGTAGTTAAATTGGTAAAAGTTAATTTTACAAGTTTATTTGTAAAATTTACAGGTTATCATAGAATGATTTTCCACAATAATCTTCAGTAAAAGGAAGTAACGTTCACACACACAGCACACAGTAAGATTCAATATGTAATAAATATCAAGAAAAAAAAAATTGAAAAAAAAAAATGTTGTTCAGAATACACGCATGTTCCAAACACAAGTTATTTCACAAAAAAAACTATATTCTGCAAAATATTAGATAATTCTTTTTTTTTTTTCACTACTGAAATAGATTCACTTCCAGATGGTTCAATAATATAAAAGAAAAAAAACTTTTTTTTTTTTACAGCAAAAGAATTCAGCAAAAAAAAAAAAAAACAAGATGAGAATCAAATTTCTCACACAGCACAAGTGTATTGTATCAAGGTGCCCACAAGTTTTTTTTTGATTCTACCCACGCCAGCTTTTTCCATCAAGTTTGTGACAAACTTAATTTAACAAAAAAATTTCTACCTTCATGTTCAAATGCATACAGTAGATATTTTTTGTCAAAAAAAAAAATTTTTTGAGAGATTGTGTTAAAAAAAAAAAAAAAAAAAAGTAAAATAACCAAGATCATGCCAGCCTACAGCATATTTGTGACATGCAAAAAAGCCACACAATGTGATGTGTCTTCTGCATCAGTATTCTGCATCAGTATGCAGAAAAAAAAAACATAAGTAGACATATAATGTCTGACTTAATTTTAGAGAATTTGTATTCTCATAGGAAAGTAAATCACCAGTAGCTTTCTGAAAAAGAAAAAATTGAAAAAAAAAGAAAAAAAAATAAACAAAAATAGAACTTCAATAATGAGCGATTTCACCTGATTCTTTTGTCAGATGTTCTCCTTCTTGGCTGCAGGGTTGAAGTAGCGTTCAAACGTCATAGCAGCACGCCTACTCTAGTCCTTGCATCTGGTTGCAGCATCAAGTTGCTCTGCCATGTCCTCCGTCTTGGCACGTTCAGAGGTTGGGGATTTTTGGGAAGGGAATGAGATAGGTTTTTGATATATAATATATAATATAATAATAATATAAGTTTTATTTACATTCTTACCGTGTGGTGGGATGATTTCAAAGATTATAGAAGTTTATAGAGATAAATGGGCGCCAGTGAGTCAAATATTACATACATAAGTAAATAAGTAAAGGGTTAATTATTAAAGAAAGAGGGTGAACTTGGCCCCGCGTTGAAGGTGACATTGTAACGTAGAGGGTGAGAGGCTTACCTGATTGGCTCCACAACCTCAGACGCTCACCTGCATAGCTCAATCAGTTAGCAAAAGACTCAAAAAAATTTATAAAAGTAAGCAAGGATTGAAATACCACAGAGTTCAGAATATAAATAAAACAAAGCTATAGAAATTCAATGTGTGTAATTAAAATATAAATATGTTTACAAGGTTAAGAAGATGTGTTAGGCACGGTAAGTATATAGGTTATAATTTTGACAAAGATATAACAAAGATATAATTGCAAATATAGGTTGAAAACTTAAGTAATGAATCCATCCATCGAATCATTCATACTGGAATTTACAATTAAAAAGTTCTACGTCGAAGATTAAAAAAAAAAAACAGGCTAGTGTTGAGATGAACGAAGTGATTTGGAGGTTAAGAATTTAATTTTATGTTTATGTAGAGGTGAAATTTTGAAGAGAGGTGAAGAATCCATGTATCGTCAGTTGTGCAGTGTCCACATCAGGACCTGCACGAGGTGAAGCTTTGTTAATTAGTCCTTTGAGGCATCAAAATTGTAAATATATCCTCACACGTGGTCCAGAATTTCACGCGTGAGCGATGACGGATATGGGATAATATCTGCGTTCCGTGATGTACGTGTGACACAGCGTGTGACTAGCTGATAACTCGGTAACTAGCTGATAACTAGACACGGATTTAGTGTCTATAATAATTTTTTAATATATAATATATAATATTATGTCAGGTATAAGTAAGGGAAGTATATAAAGGATTAAAGGGAATTAGACCTGAAAAGATTAAAGTGACTGGGCTGTAGTACGTAGTTTTGATTCGGGGATGGAAGTTTAATATTAAAAAGCTATAACACTTACGATTACGTCTTCATTCCCCAGGATTTATGCCGGGTCGGCCTGAATAGAAAATAAATGCGGCCGTTCGCCATGACAGTTATTTTTGCAAGAAAGGAATCATAGACGAAAAAGCTCAGAACGAGATTTCACTTACCATAGAGCAGATTCTGTGGTAATGAAAGGTAGTAATAACGGGGTCAAAAGTTAAATTGCTATTTTTTATCAGTTAAAGGGAAGTCAGGAATGTCATTCATTTCACTAATGTTATTTACTATCAATTTGGACAGTTTGACTTTTAATCCTTCTCAAACAGAGGGGAAAGAATTGTCAATTTTACGCCCATTACTTTTCAAGGGTATCGCAGACTTTATAATAAAGGAAATAAATTGTTAACAGTAAACCACTGATGTTTTTTTACATGCTGCAAATCCAGAATGTATAAATTTATTACTATCTCTTGTGTCTTGTGTCTCTTATTTGCTTTTATTTCTTGCATTCTTTGTTGAGAAATATTTATTTTTAGCAATTCAAATACTTGAAGACATAGGCTGGATTTTTCCCATGGCGGGCCTGGGTTCAATTACAAATTTCGTCATTTCTAAAAAAGTAGAAGTTGTGGTTGAGAAAAAAAATCCTTGTTTGAGATCGTTTCTCTGTTTCTTGTCCCTTTTTTCTACCAAGTCGATATATATTTCAGAACTAGTAGATACTTCCATCGTATTCAGATTTGTTTAACCGATCGTTAATCTTGCCCACAAAACACTGATAGTCCTCGGTTTTATGTAGTTTCATGGTTCCATATACTCAGGTATAGGACATTCAAATGAATTCTCTTGTTCCCGAGTAATATATTCATGCACATTTACATTCAGGGTGATATAAAGTTCTTGAGGTCACCAAGTACTCGGTGGCCATTGAATAGAGCACACTTTGCTCTTCAGAATTCAGGACTGCTTTCAAAGGAATAAAAACTCATGCAAATATTGGTGAATCTTCTCGGAAGTATTTTCAGCAGAAATAAATAGTGGAAAGCATTGCATGAATCCGCGAATTTCAATTTTCGTTCAGCTTCTGAACAGTTTGAACCGGTTTGTCAACGTCTTTCTTCTTAAGAGATTGATAATTTTTTTCTCTTGCAACTTTCAAAATGTGACACACGTATTTTTTTAATATTCCATGGTGTACTATAATTATTATCTATTTGTAATGTTTCAATTGGTAATCCTACTAAGAACTGAAATTTTCATAAAAGCTTATAAAATATCAATTTAAAAAGCCTTGAATTAGAACCGTTCTGTGGTCTAGTGTTAAGGTCATTTATTTATTTATTTATTTACGGCACATGCCTTTTACAAAAAAAACTTTAAAACAGCTATACATAAATTAAATATAAATAAAGAATAAAAAGTCTTGTGCTAAATTGTGACAATTTTTTTTTACATTGGTATAAATAATATATCGAAGTATGCTTCAAACGAATAGACAAGAATATGTGTAAATATAGTGAAATATATTATCTGTTTACACTGTAAAAATAAAAGTATTGACAGGAGTTTTCAAACCATTACAAAAATTTAATTTTTTTTTATAAAGAAATCGGAGGTCAAGAAATCCTTATGGAAATTAAAAATCAGAGGTCATGAAATCCTTATGGAAATCCTTATATTGCAATCCTGTTTTATCAAAAATGATTTCTTGCTTTCTATAATGGTTATTTCCTACTTATTTGAAAGTACTAATCCCAAAATTGTAATATTAAAAAATTGGTTTTAAAAGGTGAAATATATCTTATCTTTTATTTTGTATCTCATAGTGTAGTGAAAAAAAGGTTGGTTATCATGCTTGTTGTTTTTAAATCGATTTCCGACGAGGTTGAGATGGAATATTGTAAAACAGCCATTTAATCAAAGTGTTTATGGAACAAGTCAGAATAATAGTCGCGCATGCACGAGAAGATGTATGAATGTTAAGAAGGAAAGGAAAGTGTGTCGAGACAGAGGGTATGGCGTTCTATTATCTCTGTCTACCCGTTTTAGGGGAATTTTACGAACTAACTGACCATCACGCCATTTCCCCGAAGGGGTAGGCAGAAAGGGTGGAACGCCGCACCACTATATTCTGGCACATTTCCACATTCATGCACCTTTTCACTCACTCACGCCGATTATTCTGACTTTTTAATGACCAATTTAAAATGTATTTATGAAAATTGTAGTCACCCTGTTAATCTAACAACACACGGTGTTCCTAAGTTTCCTTCCGCTCGGCTCAGGGGTCAGGGGTCACGAACGTCGTATCTCTGTACCAAGGTGGGTCCCTTTTCCATATCAAAGGACTCCCATAACGGATAGATATGTTTTCCAACCAACTTTATACAATAACATTCTGGACCTTTTCCCGCACAGAACTTTGATATCCTTTTGATGGCTACAATATAAATGTTTATCGCAGTTGAGATTAGGCCTATTGCTAAGCTGTTGACGTTAAACTTTTTAAAGCTTGTTTTTTCCGATATTATTGATATCCCAACAGAGACAGAGAAACTCTGGAAACGAATGTGAGTGGGTTCTAGGCGTTTACAGGGCTTATGACCTGTCATTGGCTGGGTTAAGTGGCCACTTGACGTACTACTACAACATTCCCCATTCCGCCCATCATCTGATAACCATATATGACAAAATTTATGGAACAACTATATATTGAAATCGTCTTCGTCATTCCGTTTTTACAGAATTTTCTATGCTGGTGTCATCTGTTGAGAAGATTGCACAGCATTTTTTTTGGTGGCAATCATCTTTTTATTAGTGTAGGTAAGGCCCTACCGGGCTTATTACTTACTCTAGAAGACGCCTGAAGATGTCTCTCCAATTTTTTATTTTGCTTTATATTTATAACCAGTAAATCTTTTTTAAAAAACATGTCTCTGTTGGGATATCAATAATATCTGATATCAGCCCAGCATGGGTATAATCCAGTAATTTGTCTACAAGCATTTGTATTCATTTCGAAAATGTTGTTTTTTCCCCTTATTTTAGTGATGCGTAGCAAAAGGTGGGTATGTAAAATGCAGTGCCCTATGCACCATTTGCTGCGGATACCGGAAATAGTAGTAGTAGTAAACTCTTAACATTTCTCTTTGGTAAACTAATGTTAACGAGAATCTGTGAGATATGTGTGTGAAAGAGACTGTGTGTGAGGTTGACAGAAGATGTACGAACGTGTGTGTGTATGTAGTATGTCTGCTGTGTGCCCGTCTTTCCCAGTGAGAGCTCTGAGCAGCGTAGACAGTTAAACCGTGTATTATAATAAACCCGTCAATATTGTCGCAGCCGTGTATTACTAAAAGCCCCCATACCAATACATCACAGAATCTAAAGTTAACGAGAATCTAAAGTTAACGGGAATCTAAAGTTAACGAGAATCTAAAGTTAACGAGAATATAAAGTTAACGAGAATCTAAAGTTAACGAGAATCTAAAGTTAACGAGAATCTAAAGTTAACAAGAATCTAAAGTTAACGAGAATCTAAAGTTTACGAGAATCTAAAGTTAACGAGAATCTAAAGTTAACGAGAATCTAAAGTTAACGAGAATCTAAAGTTAACGAGAATCTAAAGTTAACGAGAGCAATATTGTATATTCTGCGCTCAAAGTGTAAAACTAATCTATCTGGTCACAAACATAACGTATGTTTATAAAAAAATGACAGAGTGGTGTGGCGTTCTATCCTCTCTGCTTAGTCTTTAGAGGAAATGTCTAACTGGATAGTTAGTTAAATTAAAAACATATTTGGAGATTGGATTGTTCATTTAAAATTTTCTTCTGTGTTATTATAAAATCGATGGTATTCTTGTGAAACTAACTTTGTATAATTAAATGAAGCGACCCCTTGCGGTCAGATTCTATCTGAAATCCATTAATGGTCGATGAAAATTATAATTGATTTTCATTTTACTAAAACCTTTCAAAGGAATCCACGGAGCCAAAATGATTCGTTAAAATCAGTCTTCCGATGTAAAAATAGCCACATCCAGGAATCATAAAAATCGTTAATTTTCTTACATTCTTCAAATTGATTTTTGGCCCAGTATAATTAAAAACCAGTGCAATTTCAGATGATTTGGATTTGAATTTGTTTCAAATGACCCTCAAAGTGAATTGATCAAAACAATTTTTTTAAATAACCATACTACTTGTATAAATATTTTTATATTTATTATTTATTTTAATAGGTACCTATCTACCTGTACAAAATTCGCTGTTTCACGGCAAAAAAAACGCTTTGGCACACTTCCCTTGATTCCTCCACATACATACACCTTCTCATGCACGCACGTGGATTGTTCCGACTTTTCACGAGACCACTTTTAATTATTTGTTGTACGTACCTGATCGTGCCATGTCTTTCTCGGGCTTCCTCGATTCTATCCAGACACACTCGCATCGATAAATATAATATAATAATCGCATTTATTTAAAAAAATAAATCGTTTGGATTTCTTGAATGGCCTTGTCAAATCCATTCCAATTATTTTAGCGGTTAGACTGATTCTTCGTCGTCAATTACTCGCGTTGTTCATTTTAAAACCCTACACTTTTCTACTTCGTCTTTCTGCGGTTCTTCGCAATTATGATATCCTAACAATTCTCTTCATTTCTCTCAGGACACTGATTTTTATTTGCATTACTTTTACTTCTACTAAAAATCCTTAGCCGCAACCTTAGTGCATAGGGTACTGGATTTGGATACCAATCATTATTGTAGTGTATCTTGATAATTTATTAACTGTAACATTTTCAATATGTTACTAGGTATCATTTTCATTATGTCGCTTGGTAATTTTTTCCTATGTAACATCTCCTTGGGTACTTTAGTCCACAAATTACGTCGGTAAAACTACATGACCTCAATAAACGAAAAGTACAAAATCAACACTTAGCATAAACAATAGAGTTTGTTGTTGGAAACGATTGTGTACTTTCGCCTTTTCATAGGATATGAGCGGAGTAATCTAAATGCCCGTTTTTTATAGATCTGGGAACTTCAGCTGTCATCTCAAAATATTGTTATCTCTTTCAACTTAATGATTGAAGTGGCGGGTCTGAGAGAGACGAACACGTTTTTATAGCCGGTCACGCTGTTACTCGAATCGATTAAATAATGGGGGACCATAATGAAATCTAAATTGGTTGGCACATATAAAAATATTTACCGATTTAGAAATAAAATGAAAACGGTATCCATAAATTCATAATGTTTAATATTAGCTTTTATTGTGGTTCGTACCGTTCTAAGTTTGTTTATCATAAAATCGGCATGTTTCCGTTTAAGAGCATACCTACTCCATCACGTGTTCTTCCTGTTGCTCGATCACAGATCACTATCGACGCGGTAATAAGCGACGTGATAACGATTTCTTACCATGGATGTTTAACGTTTTCGCGATCACAATGGAACACGCGTTAAAAGTTATCGATCGGGATTATTAAACGAGCGCATTCAAGTCGCGAGCCATTTCCCGAGATATATCTTCTTCGCACATATCTTCATTAAATCTTTCTCGAGTGCCGTATTGCATTTAGCCGGCGTTCGGAAAGCCAAATATTGAGAAAAGCAGTCGACATAATAAACAATCCGACACGCGCGTTGACTTTCTTGATTTGACGTTTGACGTTTAGCCGCGATATTTATTATCATCTATGGTGCTCGGCAACGCGAACGTGGTATGAACGTATGTTCATTGTGATCGGTCAAATGGTTAGCGTTAGCACGTGGTTAGCACGTTTTTAACTACGTCGATAGTTATCTGTGATTGAGCTCCTGGAATTGAACATTAGAGCAAGGATTTTTTCACACATTGTAGATATCGACCAGATGCGTGTTTGTATCGTCTCATTTTTTTAAGTTTTAATTTTTCAAAGCAGATAAATAAATTATTTAAAAAAATTAAATAAACAAAACTTTTTTTTTTTAAAACTGTGCAAACTTTCGCTTTAGCATCTTCCACACAATTACCAATTTATTCCACCATTTTGAATCCTTAGTCTTATAGTTTGTGAGGATGGTCTAAATTAGCTAACAATAAATCATTATTTTTTATATTTTTTACAATAATATATAGAATTTTTGGTCCTATTCGTTTAGCTTATATAGCGCAAATGGTTTTTAAATCGTATTTTATACAAATCTACTACCTACATAAAATAGCTATAAAAAAAAATATATATAGGTATATTAATTTTCGCCTAAAGATAATTTTTTGTTTGCGAATAGCACATAATAGGTATTTCTCAGCACTCAACGCCATAAAAATACAAAGAATGGTTAATTTAAAAAAAATTAATACGTAACCACATTATTTCACTATGTTTTTAACCTGATGGTTATATTTACATAGCACGGATATTTTGAAAATACCACTTCATATATAATACAACCATGACTTTTCCGGACACCCAATCCACCATGAGTTGTCCATAAGGTTTGTTTTAACTCTATTAATGCAAGTTGTGTCACCGGCTTGCTGGGGCATAACACGGCAGTTTATATTGAAAGTGAGTTTCTTCATTTCGCTTCGCTTCGCGTTCCAATTAATTACCTTCCAGTTTGTACTGCTACTTCTGTTACTTTCTAGCGAGCCATAGTAAACATGATCATCATCATCATCATAACATATCCGCTCCCTGTGTGGAGCATATGGAATCCACAAACTGTTCCAGGCCAAGCGATCGGCCGCCAGCTCCCGCGCATCCTCCCAAGTCCAGTCCACGTCCCGCAGCTCTGACGCAAACTGCCGGCGAATTGTCAACAGTGGACGACCCAGGACGCCGAGAACCTGATGCCTTGTAAAATAGGCAAGGAGGCATACGTAGTATATGGCCTAGCCACCCGAAACGCCTTCGCCGGATTACTTATTTATTTATTTATTTAAGGATGATTTATAAAGCGCTATTTTCGCGAGAAATCGCCTCAAGAGCGCTGTACAATAAAGAGGCTAGACCCACAACACGTTTTGCAGCTACCAAGCGCATGAACGGTTGGGGTTCTATTCTAGTCTCCTACAGTTAGGGACTTACATAATAAAATAAAATATTTTGAAGTTAATTATTTTACATAGATTAATATTGAAACTAGTAAATTATATGGATAATATTACAAAGGTATATATGATTACAGTAGATACCAAGGGTTGCTGTGTCCATTGCCTCACCTCTGTGTGCCTTACGAAGTCAAACCACCCCACACCTAAAATTCTTCTAAAGACACCTATTCTCAAAACTCAGAAGTCTGCTATCTTGGGCCCTGGTTAGGTGCCACGATTCGCAGCCATGGAGGAGAACAGGTGTGATGCAAACAATATAATATAAGTATTATAGGCAAATGCATTAATTAATCATAAAAAATTCAGCAAGAAAATGCTAATTTAAAAATATTTTACTATTCTAAGAATCTAATACGAAAAAATGGAATTATTTCAACTAACTCTGATTATGAGGTTCAGTATTTTCTTTTTAGCGCATTTTATACGGGATAGAAAACTGTAGCCAGTCTGTCAAAAGACACGCTAAATTTGTATATTTTTTTAAGCGTAATCGTTAGTAGTTATTATCGTTTGTTTGCACACAAGAATTTTTTTATACAGCTAATAATTTAAATATTTAATTTTTTATTACGTTTTAAAACCATTAAATATCTAAATATCTATAAAAAACACTTACTATCAGGTCAGTTAAATGTCACGCCGACCATTCAAAATTCTATACAGTCTGTTACGTAATTTTCAAAAATATGCAGTAAAAACAAAAGTAACGACTAGATACTGCATAGATATTTGGTATTCAAATCGATGCGATGCAGAGAAATATTTATTGATGCACCATTGTTTTCACGAATACTAACCATCGATATAAAAAATATCGAGATCTTGCAAATTTACATTATCAAAGTTTTTTTTATTTGCTTATAATGTAAATTATTTTAAAATATTCAGAAAAAAAAACTGCAATTAGAGTAAAAACGGGATTAGAACCGAGGATATTAATATTTTTTTTGTAATCAAATATCATTTATTCAGTAAAATTAATACTATCCATGAAAAAACAAATTTCAAAAACCGATTTTAATAAGGATTTGTGCAATTTTACTTAATCTGCCATACTTATGTAAGCTTTTACGAAAAGAAAAAAAATATTTTTTTCATGCTCAGATTATAAAGTCATATTACACATTCAACTCCAAATATGATGTAGATTCACCAGTTTTCGGGATGTACTACGACTTTTGATACTCCGTGTATTTTATTGAATTAATCGAAATATTTTGCTGATGACACTATTTATTTATTTATTTCAGAATATTTAACATTTTATTTATTTTTTTCCTAATGAAATACCTCGCTGGGCAAAACCCGTGTTGAGGTATTAATTCACAACTAACATTCACATTTACAAGTATGATACATTTAAAGAAGAACAATAAAATAATGCATTAGGTACCTACCTACAATTAACAACACTGCGAACTATTTAGGTGGGATAACCATTTCAAGGCACCTCTTGGGAACCAAATCGTAGATCCAATTTTTTTATTAAGATGCGATTTTTTTTTTACATCTTTTTAATTTTTTGCATACAGTGGAAGAATATATGAAATATATACATACTATGAATATCATATATTTAATATGGATACCTACATGAATATCAAAATCACGTAAAATTGAAATAAAACGTTTTTCGCATCATCTCTTTATTCTATGATCAATGTCACTATGGCAGTAAACCATATTAATCACCATACCTACTTCATTCAGTCAACCCAAACGTCATGTCATCAATAAAAACCATTAGTTGTTGTAGACTATAATCACCAAAACTGTGTTTGTTTTTGATACTTTTGTTTACTTTGTCAATAAATTACCCGCTTTTAAACAAACCACTGATTTTACCATTGTGTATTTCAACTGGCCACTTGTGTAATTAGAGATTTTTAACAATAGGACAATTAACAATATTTATGAATTGGAATGATTACAAATGTTTAAATTTAATGCATGGTTTTTAACAACATTTAGAACGTGTACAAATACTTGTAGACAAATTACTGGATTATACCCATGCTGGGCTAATATCAGATATTATTGATATCCCAACAGAGACAGAGACTTGATTGCCAAAAATGCTTAACAATCTTCTCAACATATGTCATCAGCGAGAAAATCACTTGTACAGTGAAACGTGGCAGGACAATTCATACTAATAGATGTTCCAAAAATTTGTCATGTATGGTTATCAGATGTTGTAATACATCAAGTGTCCACTTAACCAGCCAATGACAGGTCATAAGCCCTGTAAATGCCTAGATAATCCACATTTGTTTCCAGAGTTTCTCTGTCTCTGTTGGGATATCAATAATATCTTAATGCATTGTGTTGTATCAGCAAATCAAAGCTGAATTACTGTGATCTCAACAGATACAGAAAGGCTCTGGAAATGAAAATGGATTCTCTGGGCATTTACAGGGCTTGTGACCTGTTATCGGCTGGGTCAAGCACCCACTTGACGTATTACAACATTTTCCATTTCGTCTCTGACCTGATAATCACATCTTTCAATTTCTGAAAGATATACTTGTAAATAAATGTAGTGAATGTTGTAATACGTCAAGTGGCCACTTAACCCAGCCAATGACAAGCCATAAGCCTCGTAAATACCTAGATAGTCCATATTCTGTATCTTTTGAAATTTAAATAATAAAATTGATAGGTTACATGTACGAGTATGTATAACCCAGTATTTGTCTACGCCCTTGAGGTATATTTATACGAAAACGACGCTGTATAAATTATCCATAATAATAATAATAATATAAGTTTTTCCACAAAATGTTGTTAGTTAATGTCATATAAAAATTTCCGTAATTTGTTATAACGAAGGCCGTTGATATACTGGCATTGAAGTAATTCATAGTCCACGGTCATATCTTTCAATCGCTAAAATATTTATCGGTTGAACATTTCTACATTTTTCCGTGTTTCCTAGCATTTGTACATTAATTTTGTATCAGAGTTCTATGAAAAAAAAAAAAATAAGAAATCTTCATCGGTTATTTATCATTTACGTGTTTATTATTTAGATATATCTATTATACATACAATAAATTAACAATCTATTATCATATAAAAATTGTAATTTAATAAATTTATTCCTTTTTTCCAGGTAAGATGCTGTTTACAAACAAATTTATCTAGGCCAGCAATTTCTGGGAAATTTACGTAATCGTAAGTAAAAATGAAGCTAAATAATTTTTGTTGCGCAAAATAATATCTGTTAGAGAATATTATATGTTTTTAAGTAAAATGTACATAATATTATTTGGTCTAAACAAACATTTCGTTCCTTTTCAAGGAAAACAGAACGAGATTTCTCTATTGAACCAACAAACATATTAATCGTTTTGTTTTGTAAAGAGGTCTGTAATATTATTTAATCCGACTCAACCAAATACTAAATATACCAGAAGTAGGTATGTTGATTTAATAATAATAAGGATATACCTATGCATAATATTTGCATTAGTCATATCATATTAAGGTATAATACAGGGTGTAACAAAACTCGATGTACAAGCGGGAAAGCAGTGAATCTACTTAATATTTGTAGTCGATTTTGTAGAATTTTTTTTTATTTGACTTAGTTTTCGAGAAAATTTAGTACAAAGTTGATTTTTTTTCGAACTTTTTTGCAAATTATTATCAAATATCATTTATTTAGTCAAATTAATACTATCCATAAAGAAAACAAAATTTAAAAACGCCTTTTTGTAAGAATTTGAGCAATTTTACTTAATCTGCCATACTTATGTGAGAATATATTTTTTTTTCATGCTCAGATTAAAAAGTCATATTACACAATCGTCTCCAAACACGATGTATATTATTGATTGATATGGCATTTATTTTGTAGAACTCCATTATATTTAATGTTAAAATCAAAAACGTTTTTTTTTGGTTCTACGTGATTTTTTTTGATTTTAACATAAAAAAAAAAAAAATTTAAAAAAAGATGTATATTCACTAGTTTACCGCTTGTACATCGAGTTTTTTACACCCTGTATAATGTAAAACTTAATTTAATTTAATAAAAAACTTTAATAAACACCTACTTAGGTATGCCAATTTGTTTATTTATATCGTATTATTTTCCAGTGAGTTTTTTTTTATTCAGTGTTTGTAACACTCACTTTTTAGTTTTTCTTATAAAAATACAGGTAGCTTAAAAGGAAGGATGTCGTATTTCAAAGCGTTTTTATTATTTAGTAATAAAATACAGTTGTTAAAAAATTGCCAACGATAAAAAATTAGGCGTCATGGGATTACGTTTAATGTTTTTAGTCATTACGTAAAGCCTAACAGGCACTTAATATTAAGAATGTATTTATTATTGTGTCAATGTCAGAAACATATGCGTACTTGCCACAATACGAGGTCAAGTTCTTTATATTCGATAAACTGAATAATAATCATCTTCCTCATTAGCTGAACATGGCGTATTTACTTGTAATAAAATAGTGCTGACTTGTAAAACTTCAATGTCTGGTTTAAAGTCTTAAATTAAGTCATGTAAGAACTACAGTTGCTCGATCACAGATCACTATCGACGCGGTAATAAGCGACGTGATAACGATTTCTTACCATGGATGTTTAACGTTCTCGCAATCACAATGGAACACGCGTTTAAAAAGTTATCGATCGGGATTATTAAACGAGCGCATCAAGTCGCGAGCCCTTTCCCGAGATATATATTCTTCGCACATATCTTCATTCAATCTTTCTCGAGTGCCGTATTGCATTTAGCCGGCGGCGTTCAGCAAGCCAAATATTGAGAAAAGCAGTCGACATAATAAACAATCCGACACGCGCGTTGATTTGACGTTTGACGTTTGGCCGCGATATCGCGTGCCGAGCATTGCCGAGCGTTGCCTCGGCAATGCTGATGCAATCATTGTGATCGGTCAAATCGTTAGCGTTAGCACGTGGTTAGCACGTTTTTAACTACGTCGATAGTTATCTGTGATTGGAGCTCCAGGACGTAGAAGACCCGTATTGAGAAGACGCAGAGGAGATGCCGATCACTTAGACTCTGGAGACAGTTTATAGAATCCGTATGATCCACATAGGAAGCAGATAACAAATATGATTGTGATTACAGCTTTACGTGTTTACAAAAATTACAGTTTTTTCTTCACCACAATATTGGATACATTTATGTAAAATATCATATTAATTTACAAATCTTGTGACTATAAGTGGATGTCCTCAATCAATTTCCTTTCGTGCCGAATTGTCAATTATTATGGACAATTTTATAAATAAGTAATACTAGGTACATCACTGTTGTAATGTAATGTTAAATAATAATACGCAGTCAGTAAACATATTGCGTAACTCACAAATTACTAACATATTCAGTTACATGTACTTATCATGATAATATTATAAATGATACAGTATTAGATACCTAGCTAGATATTTCCTTTTAAACTTTTTTAAGATGAAAACATGTATTATTTACTTTATTTTATTAAATACGTCAACAGCATATTATCAGCATCATCATTCCATATCCGCTTCTTTTGTGGAGCATATGGATTCCACTAACTACCCTCAACCAAGCGATCAGCCGCCAGTTACTAGATAATATCCTCTAGTTTGCATAATACCAAATTTTTATTCTCTCACGAAGCATTTATTATTCTAAGACTATACGATTTACAGGAGAAATTTTAGAGTTCAGATATATAAAAACTAGTCGATTTAAACATAGAATGGAAAAGATTGCTATCATGTAAGTCAGACCGGATATTACTTGCTCATTTTTGTAAACGTCACTCTTAAACTATGTCAGATTCCTACGTATTTCCGTTAGTAAAGCCTCAAGGCTACGCGTCTATTATCAAACTGTCTACTGTCAAAAATCGTTATGCCACGATCTCTTCTTTTATGCTACCAAAATTATTTTGTAAGCTATTACTATTTTTCGCGCATTGGAAACTGCATTGGTACATGAAGTGCAGTTTATCTTGATCATCTGTTATACGAAGGCAGGTCAATCAGTCTTACGCTTCAGTCAGCCTAAGATGTAAACAACATTTTGATTGTGTCCAAATACTTGTAGACAAAAACTGGATTTCACCCATTACGGGCTAATAATTAATTCAACTATAACTAATTTGTACATCTTATTAACTTTATAGATAAAAGAACAATTACCTACTAAAGAATATTATGTAATTCTGTAATTGAGGATACACGTAGAATGTGTCTTTATTATGTTGTATTATAATATATTGGTATATGTTGTGTTTATCTTTGTAGAATTACTTCAATAAATAAATAAATAAATAAATAAATAATTACAATTTGACATCTCAACAGAGACGAGAAGTTTGGAAGAGAATATGGATATCAAGGCGTTTACAGGGCTTATGACCTGACACTGGCTGGTGCGTTAAGTGGCCACTTGATGAATTACATCATTCCCCATTTCACCCAGTATTTGATATCCATATCTGCCAATATACAATAAAATGGCGCGACGCTTCACATGTGAACACTCTCTGTCATCCACTGAGAAAATTGTGTTTCAGAAACACGCGTTTCGTCTTGTTAGGACATTTTCAAAAAAACTAACTTAAATATTTACAAAGTTTCCTTATGGAAAAAAATAATTGCTATTTTTTATATAAGGATATATTTTTATATTTGTATATGAGGAAACTTTGTACTACATATTTAAGTTAGTTTGTTTGAAAATGTCCTAACAAGACGAACGAAATCGTCACAATATACCCTTTGTATATATAAAAAATAAAGTAGAATTATAATCCAATAAACTTGTTTTATTTTGGATACATTACCAAATTTAATATGGAATTCTAACAATTGTCTGCAAACATAATAAATAAGTATTTCGTATTAAAAATACGGACTTTAAAAATAAATACGGACCGTTTGAACTAAGGGCAGCGATTTTTGTGGCACTCCTACAAAATATAATATCTATAGGCTTTGTTTTACTTGTCCTTATCACACTTCCTCTACGTAGTTAAGTTCTGGTGTAAGCTATGTGGTTTCATATCTCAGAGTATGCCTTACCACCCCCCCCCCCGGGTAGATTTTTTCAACAGACGGGTAGTTCTGAAACGCTTTGGTTATGGGGCCACCGATGTCAAGTGTTAGCCTTTGTTTGGACCCGTTACTATGTGGCTTGGCTTTACGAGCGGCTGCCCTTGTAGATAAGCAACTAATGGTACGGTTTTGAGAGCTAGGTGCAAACTTAATACCTACTGATAGTTTCAAGACATAAAAATTTTTAGATTATTCTGCATCAATAGAAAAATAGTCTAGGGACATATCAAAACTGGCATAGGTGCTACTGCTGCTTTCCGTCATCCGCACCCAATGGTGCAAATAGATTGCTTAGTGGGTACTTCGGGGAGACTTGGTGAATCCTTGATCTACATGGAACCGTCCCGGGCTGTTTGTGTGTGCGTGTGTGGAGGTCTCAAATTATGTCCCATCCCTCAACTCAATTGTATTGTGTCTTTTGTAAGGATAGGATGGTATTGGATAGGTATTGTGATAAGGTACCAGGGGACGTATGAAATAGTGGGAATCGAAGGTGATAGGATCATGCAGATGCACACATGCGTTCTGCTACCCCTCTTACCGTAAGGCCCCTCCATTGAGACCCTGACCGTGGCATGCATAATATTATTTATGGGGGGGCCTGGCAAATAATTGTTGGGTCTGGATATTTTATATTTATTTTATTTAATTTATTTGATCGGGGTAGTACAAACTAACATCCCTACACTGGCGGGTATATTGGCCGACTCTGGCAATTTTGGGTGATGGAAACAATGACCAATATAAATACATAAGCGGGTAGACGGTGGTAGGGGTACAATGAAAGCATTTGTTCGCGTACATAATTTAAAACATTCCGTATTTTTATCACGCTAACAATCTTAAAATCGCGGTTTAGCTTGTTGAAAAAAAATCGGTAGAGTTGGCTGGACTGAAAAAAAGAATCAATAGTCTTTAAAGCAGAGATAGGAAAATGTTTTTTCAGCCGTTTCATGACAAAAAATGTCTATTTGATTCGGCAATACCTTAATATCAATTGGGAGTTGATCCCCATAGTACCCGATGGTGCAAAGGCATGCACTGGTAAAAGACTTGCAGTAGAAGGAGGAATTTATGGGCAGGTACCAAGAGTGTATTTTGATCATCGCCATCGAAGAGGTAATCCATATGAATAGACAAATGATCAAACTTTTCAAATAAAGGTAATTTTGGGCTTCAGAATTGTTCCGCGACCTCAGTGTAGCACAGAGTGTACCGCTATACCGTATGAACTTCTCTCACGTGCCTAAATTTTTGAGAAATTACAAATATTGTTGTGTTGTTACTGTGTTGTTATAGTATTTTGTCTGTATAAAGGCAAGATGATCAGTTTTACGCTTCAACGCTAATTCAAGGTATCGCATGGAAAAATGTTTTTTGTAAAAAACGCATTACAGCACCATATTGACCTCATCGGGAATCGAACCCACGAGCTCATGCATGGAATCTCTACACTCTAACCACTACTCCATGTTGGAGGACAAATTACGGGGAATCTGGAATATACATATTTCTGTCTTGAGTGACATCTTCATCTTATAATATTGCATGGACTATTGGCAATTCAGCATCATTTGAGTATTTTATTTTTTTAATTTTAACTTAGAACCAGCTAATACATCCAAATTCAGTACAAGATCCCTAAAATACATAGCATTTTCCGAATTTAACTTGTTACCTGACATGTTTAAGATCCCTGTATATAACTATCGAAACAGGACCTCTGATTTGAAAAAATATTATTTTAATAAGAATTTTGAATACTTGCGTCGATATAATATATGGTTTTTGCTGTTACTGTTATAATTCACTTTATTGTTTCTTTAGGTTTTATGTTTTCATTGGATTGGTTCTGTTTTTTGTATATATTGTGTTTATTTTGTGATCTAAGTGATGTCAGTGCGTATTAGAATAAAATGAATATGTGTTTTTTATTTGTCCCTAAATGAGTTTATTGTTAAAACTCCTAGGGAGCATTAGATTGAAAAAGAAAAAGAATTCCTTATTTTTCTTTTTCCTATGTAATGTTATTTTTGTATACTTAAATAAAAAAAATAATAAATAAAAAAAAAAAACTTTATTCATTTCTGTACATGTACAAAACATTCACAGGTGTGAATGTTCCAGTTACATATATACAGGTGAAAATGGTATTTATTACAAAATTATTAAATTATTATTTACAATAAAAATTGGCTCTCTAATTATGCACATAAAAACTAAGAAGAAGCAATTATAAAAATAATAAAAATAAAATTGTATTGATTATTCCTCTTTTTTTCGTCTCGTTCGCTCTTATATGAAGCAAGTGGACATCACTAGATCCCTCCAGTAGCTCAATCATAGATAACTATCGACGTAGTTAAAAACGTGCTAACCACGTGCTAACGCTTTGATTTGAAACGATTTGACCGATCACAATGACATTCGTTCAATATCACGTTCGCCGAGCCGAGCGAGCATTGCCGATCTGAGCCGAGCGGAGCCGATGCACGCGATATCGCGGCCGTACGTCAAACGTCAAATCATCGCGCTTGTCGGATTTTTTATTATGTCGACTGCTTTTCTCAATATTTGGCTTGCCGAAAACCGGCTAAATGCAATACGGCACTCGAGAAAGATTGAATGAAGATTATGTGCGAATAAGATATATCTCGGGAAATGGCTCGCGACTAGAAGCGCTCGTTTAATAATCCCGATCGATAACTTTTATCGCGTGTTCCATTGTGATCGCGAAAACGTTAAACATCCATGGGTAAGAAATCGTTATCACGTCGCTTATTACCGAGTCGGTAGTGATCTGTGATCGAGCAACAGGAGACCTTGTCACCGGCCAAAAAAGCATTAATTTGGTTTTACTAGCATAGCCTTTAACGTAAAGGATTTTATGGCCCGTTGACCTGACCTGTTCAAAAATTATAATGAGAGCGAAAAAATATATATGTACAAAATATAATGTGACAGCTTGTATCTAGTGTAACAAAATGGCCGCTGATTATACGACTTTTATAGAGAACGTGTTCTTAAAATGTAATATCATTATTATTTTATGTAAGGGAAAGAAATTACATTCGTTAACTTTTTTAGTGGTATTTTATGGCTATGATTTAATGCTAAATGGGCTTGAACCCTGTTCTTAATGACCGAGAACCTAGCGGTTAACTCGGTGGCCGGAATAAAACGTTTCCCCCGACTGTATGAAGAAATATCTTGCGTTTATTTCATGAAATATGTATGGGAGATTTTATATAACCTGAGTATTAGTATCCATTACAATAAAAATATATAGTATTTTTTACGTGATGTTTGAACGGAATTGATACTTTATTCTAAAAAGGCAATCAATCCGGAACAAATTGATTTTCGTTAGGATCAATGTATTATTTTTATCTTCTAGAGCGATTACCTAAATACTAAGACACATTGCATTAGGTGCACCAATGCAGTGCCCTATGCACTATTAGGACCAAATAAAGAAGAATTGGGAAAATAAAAGTAAATAAGGTATGTGAATACAGCAAGATAGATTAAGTACTTTGATTATTCATTAGCTAAAATTTTTATTATTTTTTAAATGTTTAATTTTCTAAACAACATTTTGAGTGTGTATAAAAATTAGCTGGTAAAAGTTATAAGCATAACAAATTGAAGATTCGTCTTCAGGCGTTTCCTAGTAGGTGATATAATTCGGTAAGAATCTCACTTGCAATCATAAAGGTTTCTGCTTAAATGCTTAGCAATTTTCTCAATCGATGACAGAGAGTGTTCACATGTGAAGCGTCGCGCCATTCTACTGTATATTGGCAGATATGGATATCAAATACTAGGTGAAATGGGGAATGTTGTAATACATCAAGTGGCCACTTAACCCAGCCAGTGACAGGTCATAAGCCCAGTAAACGCCTAGATATCCATATTCCCTTCCAAACTTCTCGTCTTTGTTGAGATGTCAAATTGTATATTTTTTCGTCCGCCTCGTAGCATAGAGGTATCGCATTTGGCTACCGTATATGTCAACATGAAATATTTATTTACATATTAATATCTCATGTGTGATACCTCGGACTGGTACTGAAGCATAAGGCTGATCACCCTACCTTCATGTAATAAAACGATCAAGATACACTGCATTTGGTGCACCAATGCAGTGTCCTATGCACCATTGGGTGTGGATAAGGGAGAGTAGTAGTGTTTTGTAAAATAAATTTGTAATAAATTTTAAATGACATCTCAACAGAGACGAGAAACTTGTAAGGGAATATGGATCTAGGCGTTTACAAGGCGTTTGACTTATCATTAGCTAAGTTAATTGAGGTGCATTTTCACAAAGCGATAAATCCGAAAAATGTTAGTTTTCGGGAAAACACCTTTTTATGTTTAATTATTAAATGACAAACAACATTTTATTGAAAAAAACAGTTTTTATTTCTATGTATAGACAGTTATGCGGTATGTACTTGAAATGTCTTTAAAAAACAATGGTCGACGAAATAAAAAAATATTAAAAAGTGAGGGTTTTTTACAAAGTGATACAAGTGCCCATATTGTATCGTTTTGTAAAAAATCTCTGTTTTCCGGTGCTTATAGTATGCTTTGTGTATCATTTAGACAAACCACGTTCAGTCTATCAGATAGCCCTTTGAAAACTTGTTCGGAATTATATAAAATGTCATTTTGGCCAATTTGTGAAAACGCACCTCAATTGGCCACTTTTGATGTATTATAACATTCCCTATTCGGCCAAGTATTTAATCATCTATATCTGCCAGTTTTATCAGAAATTGTACAAAATCATATTAACTTGTCTTTGTAAAACCAAAACATATAATTCCTTAGCAATATTTAACTCTGCCTTACATCATTGCGTTATTATTTGTTTGCTCAAACACAATTTAATTAATTAAAGTCAGGACCATAATGTTCCAACATACAATGTAACTTAATTGGTGTAGCGCACGGAATACTCAGCGAGTTTAAAGTTCAAACACTTACGTGATTTAGGAATACAACTCTATCTCATAAATTACTGACACATTTCATTAACTCTGCTCTACATTACGCTTTGCGCATTGATATACATAAGCAAGAGATGACGGCTCTCTTTCCTTGGTGCAGTGGATTAGACCAAGAGAGAAGAGGTTTCGGGCTCGATTCCTAGTTAGATTACAACATTTAAGAGTTTGACGCGCAGGCTATAGAGAGGCCCTTTCGCCGTTTGTAGCTGCAAGGCGGATCGGAGTCTAGCGTGGATTTTTGGTTGTATTTTATCAAAAGGTGTTAAGCTACATCAACTATAATGATAGATTTCTTAATTCTCTGATTTTCACACTTGTTTAGTTCATAATATTTGATAACAGATTTGATGCATCATAATTTGTTTTGTGTTATCACGTGTTTCAATCATATAGAATGGTTTTTAGACCGTTGTAAATGCGCGTCATTGTAAGACATATTGATTTAAATTCTCTGATTTTCACACTTGTTTAGTTCATATTGTCGAACAAAGATTGTTCAATGCGCCTTCATGCACTTAATGGTGCCTATCTAAACTAACCTTAATCTTGGCCTATATTTAGATCAGAAGTTCAGCTTTCTTCTGACCTTTTAACTTCATTGTTTTAATAGGCTCATTACGGCTCTCACTAACGGATAGGTACGGGCACCGAATAACGCACGCAACTCATCAGAAACACGACAACAGGGGGCCTACCATGATTTGGTCTATCGTTGCGACAGAACTTGCATACAGCGCTGAATAACGTACGAACCTCATCAGAAACACGACAACGGGGGCTTACCATGCACGAATTTCGTCTATCGTAACGACAGAACTTGTGTACAGCGTCAAATACCACACGGAACTTATCAACGACACAAGAAATACAGATTTTCTCACATTTTTTTAGTTTAGCTTGCCAAAAAACCTTATACTGGGCAGTTCAGAAAACGGTACTTTACTGTGCAGTTTCTTGTTCAGAAAACGGTACAAAAAACTGTGAATTAAAACTGCTGTTGTAGGCATGCGCAGTACGCGACAGTCGAAGGTTTAATGTTGCCGTAATAATAGTTTCTATCGTCGCCTATCTTATCGATTTTTTGCAGATCTTATCGATTTTGTGGAGATTTAACGAATCTACTGAAAATGTACAACTGATTTATCGATTTTGGAGTCATTTTAATTTTAAAGCATTTACTTTATGCGATTTATAAGCGCAGATAAATTCAACAATATTATGAATAACATTAGGAACTTTTACCGATTTTACAATTTGGCAACATTACTCATCTGTCAAATGGTCGTTATTCGATATTTTGAATCTTGATCTAGGATTTTCAGTTCTTATTATTTATTACATTATATTCATATTCGCCATCATAAAAAATTATCACAGTTTATGTGTAATATTACCGATACTATTGAATATTATACGTATTATCGTAATCGCCGCGGGTGATGCGCGCGCCGAAACTGTGTGAAAAAATGTGTGGAATTAGCGCACAGTGAGATTCTGACACTAGCACGCAGTTTTTAATCCAGTTTTAGTTTTATACGGCACAGTTTTCAGACTGCAAAGGAAACTGTATGGTAAACTGTCCCGTATAAAGTGGGCTTTACGAACAATCAGTGCCTCTCTTTTCTTTGGTTATCACGCGACTTTCCACGTTTATCACGTTTTGTGATATTCGACTTTTCTCTATGTAAGTTTAATTTTTTGAAAATAATTTATCTTGCAATGCGTTATTATCCACTGACTATACAAATAGTGCAACATTGATTTATAAATTTTCATACTAGAAACTCTTAAACTTTATGTCATAAGATAACTCCGCACCATATAGCCACATGATATAGGGCTTGTAGTGCTAAATTTTCTGCGAATGAAGAATTATAAAACAAAAAATCACAAAGCTATCTATGCTATTCGTAAAGCGGACAATTAAGTTAGTATAAGTGATTTTTTTTCTCCATTCACAGAAAAATGTTGGGCCACAAGCCTATTGCGCGACAGAAGCGAAAAGCGACTATCGTTTCTTATGCTAGGCACTCAGGATCCAATCCGATTCCACCATCACATCGCGTGAAATACCTGACTTTAATAATACCAACATTGTTCTGTATTTCATCTTTCGTTGCGAAAACACCTCATTATTTCTACACGCAACTCTTAAAATCAAAATTACCCGATGGAAAGTGACATAACGTGTAATTAAAGCGCAATTATACTTGATTAGGAAAGATGTACATGGGTAAGTTAAATAAAATGAATCATGTCATTTATTACGCAGTATTATTTCATCACTGCTTCGACGTTAAAAAAACAGCAGTTAAATCCAATTTGACATCTCAACAGAGACGAGAAGTTTGGAAGGGAATATGGATATCTAGGCGTTCACAGGCTGTCATTGGCTGGTTAAGTGGCACTTGATGTATAACATTCCCCATTTCACCTAGTATTTGATATCTATATCTGCCAATTATCAGAACTTGTATATATACAGTGAAATAGCGCGACGCTTAACGTGTGAACACTCTCTGTCATCCATTGCGAAAAAGCTTGTAAATTAAATTAACCTTCCCCCACTTGGTGAAGTGGATAGCGCACTGGGCTACTATAAATTAGGTCGCGGGTTCAATTCTCGACTGGGTCAGTAAAAAAATATGATTGGAATTCATGATTTTTCACATAAAAATATTTCTTATGCTATACCTTGGACCTTGGAAACGTAAGACTGATCATCTTGCATTAGTTTAACAAATTGACTAATATTCACTGGTTTCCCGTTTAAACATCGAGTTCTGTTACTCGGTGTGTACAATCATTATCCAAACCACCATATTTATTCCCAATTCCAAAACAATCAAATGTTATTCATTCAATTAAAACTCAAACGGCCATGTAATTATTAATTTGAAAATAAACCGCAAAGACAATGCGAGTTATTAGCAGCGCTGGCGGGACGCGGGACGGTGGAGGGGGAGGTACGGAGGCGGGAAAGGGGAGGTCATACCACGCCCAGTCCAGACCGGCTACTAAATATTTCACGGACACAGTTCTGTTTATATACCAATTTGGAACCTTATTCCGAATTTTCGAACATTTGAAAAATACCGGGAATCACTGACCCCTGTATTTATTTGGGTATTTATATATTTATAAAAAAGAAAGCTACGCATATAATAATATTATAAAATGACACAAGATGCAATCACATTTCCTCCATTCTATTTTATTTGAAATATAAACACTTATTTTAAATATACACCGTGTCCCACGACGAGACCGCGAAACTCCGGAGGGTGATTGTTCATGGTATTCTGAGAAAAAAATCCTTATAAAGTTTTTTGATCCGGGCATTTTTAATAATTAATTTTAAAAAAGTATTAATAAAAAGCGACTATGTAATACTGGCTTCTGTTTGAAATGCTAGCGGTGGCGGGGTGGCGGTGGGCGGGGAGGAGTGGGAGTCCGTTCTGGTCACCGAATGCCTTGCCTTGTGCGGACATTCAAAATTCGAATTTCATATCTGAAATTGGTGCAGGTCACGTGGTGTTAGCCAGTTCAAAAATGGACGGTATTACACGCGTGAATTTTTATTCATATTTTAATCATTTTTTTAAGAAATTAGAATTGAGTTTTTTGAAAAACTTTATTAAGATTTTTTTCTCAGAATATCATGAATAATCACCCTCTGGAGTTTCGCGGTCTCATCGTGGGAAACGGTGTATAGAGTATTTTTTTCTAATAAAAAAGTCCAATTATAAGCTTTCTCTTAACTATCTAAAAATATTAAAACATTTATGTACTAATTATTGTTGCAAAGTACCCATCCTGTGTATAGTTGCACATACGTGATATATAACGCATAAATTAAACGACTTACAGAAAAAGTAACACAACTGAAAAATACAAGTAAAAAAAAAAATAATTACAATACCAATATAATTAATGTATGCAACGTAAGCACAGGATAAGTACTCATTACATACCATATCAAATTTACTAAATTATGTATTTAAGACAAAAGCTATATATTATTATGGCTCCTAGTGATTTGGCCACCATCATCCATCAAACCAATATCGGTGGTGGAGTTACATTTTAAGAATTGGTTACCTTCCATTATTGGGCAACGCTATTTCACAAGATGTATTAATTTTTCCCATCCTTTTCCTTATCCGCACCCAATCTTGATAATATTTCACCATCATCATCATACCATATCCGCTCCCTATGTGGAGCATATGGATTCCACAAACTGCCTCCAGATCAAGCGATCGGCCGCCAGCTCCCGTGCATCCTCCCAAATCAATCCCAAGTCCCACAGCTCTGACGCAAACTGCCGGTGAATTGTCAACAGTGGATAATATTATTAAATAAAATCAAATTCAAACGAATATTTCGTGAAAAAAATTACCTACTTGTGCTGTTTGATAGCCATTTCTAATTTTACAAAAAATGTCTATGAAACCATGAATTTAGTATCCACCTAAATTTTTTTATTCAGTCTTAATAAAAAAAGCTGACGTCATGCCATTTTCATTAGGAGTCATTAAGACATCTCTCCACCTGATGAATATTTTCGAAAGATAAAATGGGATTTCGGAATTCACGCCTGAAAAGTTTTCATTCCATTTTCTGTTCCCATTTTCCTCTGGTACAGCCTCCACGTTCGCAAGTAATCGTGCCAATCAGGCGCAATAATTTTGACAATTATAAACTTCTAAATCACCAAAAAATATCTCCAAATCTTTGGGCTACATAATTCATGAAGCGAAAAAACCGTTTGTTCTATACACAGGACTTCAATCTTTGCGGGCCCTATGAGTAAGATTGTCTGAAATTATTAAGTAAATATATTTTTCAGTAAATTTTTAGAATGCTATAGATATGCCGATAAATGATAATGTTTTTTTTTCTTACAAAAAATTTATTGTTGTAAAAATTGACATGAAGTTACCTACTTAGTTTTTACTGCCATGCATGAGGTCGCGGGTTTGATTCCCAATGGGGAAAAATAAATACCAAATATTTATTTAAATATGATTTTAATTAAAAATACCTAGAACCTAGAACTGACGCTGAAGCGTTGTTATCAACATTTCTCATTCGTGAAAAAAAAATATCAACATTTATCAACAGCTTAACAGTCTCAATGCAATTTTCTATGCATGCACCATTGCAATAGGGGAACTTTTTACTGTAAAAAATGATTGTAATGCGGTAGTAATTTCAAGGGGAATAAATTTTTTTAGATGTCATATGATTTTTTAATTGTTTGAAATTGAGCTGTTTTAATGCACTCATAATGCCTGCGCTCGTAGCGTTTTATAATAAGGCCGTGCATATCGGAATAATTTTTAGCGTTCATTTGGGGGAAAAATCAATTGTATTTTGATTTTTTTAAAAATTAGTCTCTCTACCGTGTTTAGATATATCAATGAAAGCCCCACCCTTTCCCATAGACTGCTTTAAAGACTATTGAGTCTTTTTTCAGTCCAGCCAGCCTCTACCGATTTTTTCAACAAGCTAACCGCGATTTTAAGATTGTTAGTGTGATAAAAATACGGATGAAATTTACGATTATGATTTGTTACGCGAACAAATGTTTCATTGTACCCCTACCACCGTCTCGGCCTTATGTATTATAATTGTCATTTTTGTTTCCATCACCCAAACCAGCTCCAGAGTCGGCCCAAATTAACAGTGGTAGGGATGTTAGATTTTCTACCCCGATCATTATTTATTAGTAATTACAACACCGTGCCAATTGTCGGAGACCGGTATCCCAGCCTCGCCAGGCCCCCCATCCAATCATCTCCCGTAGCATGCCGCGGTCAAGGTCTCAAGGGACAGGGGGGAATTAGGGAAAAAAGTGGAGGGAGGTGGGCAAGAAAGGTGTTTCTTGAGTTGTGTGCAATCTCACACTATCATTACTATCATTCTATCTGGCCGACACTATTTCATACGTCCCCTGCCCGTTCCTTATCACAATACCTATTCCAAAGGGATTGGTCCTCCTATCCTTACAAAAGTACATATAAATATAATTGAGTTGAGGGATGGGATAGGATATTTGAGACTCTCCACGCACGCAACACAAACAGCCCGGGCTGACGCCCCCGTGCGAAGGCACACCAAGTCTTCCCGGGGGGATTACCCTGAATAGGCAATCTTATTAGTTCTAGATACTTCCTTTTACGGAACGAAACGTGCACAAAGTGGTAGCCAGTTCAGTCCATGTCCCTTCACCACCTATTGTTCTACAACATGCAGACTCTACTTCTACCTTTTTAGGTTGTTTTTCATTTAATTTACATGGTTTTTAAAGGCTCCATTTTACTGGGGGTTTTCACCCCTGAGAATATCCCATCTCTGCACCCAGGATACACACGAACAGCGCAGCTGCTCGAAAATTACCTTATGTTTGCAATGGAAAGTCCGGATTCCATGCAGGCAAGAATCATTGACCTCGGTCATGCCGTCCAGCATGGTCTTCGGCAATCCTCCAGTATAGGAACAATGCCAGAGAATGTGAACTGCGAGTCTGGTTGGGTGCCCCGCACGCACAACCAGGATCCGCCACTAGGTGAACTCATGGAGCTTTCCCCTAAATTTCTGCCGTGCCCGTTACCATTTGTACTACATGATGACCCAGTTCAGTTTTTAGCATAAGCCATTCTCTCTCGGATGCTCGGGAAGTTTGAGTACTGTGTCCAGCGGCCTTTATTCGCTCGACGTCCGACCGCGTTCGGCCTCTGGCCACTCTTCCCAAGTTTTGTCCCTCAGGGCCTCCAACAAGGTCACCGAGAGAGTCGGTCGTCCACTGTTCTCAATGTAAGGTTAACCCCAATCATAGCTGCGGGACCTGACTTGACTTCTGAGGATGCGCGTCTTTTAGTCTCCTAGCCGCCTGGAGGCAGACTACATTCACCTCCATAGGGGTCGGTATGGCCTAATGAATTTATTTTTTGGTTTAGATTCAATTTTTCATTGAATATAATAATTCTTATGATTATATTGTCAATAACGTGACTGAAGTGCAATCAATGCAGTGTTTCTTCATACTCACTACAAACTATTTTTCATATAGAAATAGAGGTGGTCTATTTAACATTATTCATTCATTTCCATACATAATAATTGAGTGGTCTATTAACACACAGTGGGATCCTAGCATAAAAAACAATAACAGTCATGGATGGATGCTCAGTTAACAACGGATCAATTTTGTATTGTTAGTTTTTTGAATGATATTATATTATTTTTGCGACACATCATAAATCAATTGATATTTTGATCACGTCGGGGTCACCAACTTTGTATCGTTTAACGGACCACGCTGGTGAATCAATTCATTCTTCAGTTTGTACAGGAAAAAAAGTTCCATTTAATATAAAAATCTGTAAAATAAAAGATAACAGTGAATGTACGTTTTTAATTCAACCAAACAGTAGGTGAGTAGTTATATAAATTTTTAGGTTATATAAATTTTTGTTCATTTTAGCTCAGTTGCATAATGCATCTGGCCGGGACACCATGGATCCCAGGTTCACGTCCTGTAGGGATTTAATAAATGCATATAATAGATAGTAGATTTTTTTTTGTTGACATTTTAAATGTTAATATTATATTATAGTTCTGTTTTTTTTTACTATATTCCCTTTTTTGTGCTTCTAAAATTGTAAAAAATACTGTATACTATCCGTTTATTTAAAAGCGTGCTTTTATATTATAATAACGCATCGTTGTTATCTTAATGTCTTATTTTACTGCTCACGATAAAACTTTCAGAATATATTTGACGACGCGGAGTTTTTATCATTTTAGTGAATTAATGTTTATGTCTGTCATTAATGATATTTTATTGCTCTGTGCAAAAGGATTTTTATTTCATGCATTTGAAAATATTATTTTATTTAAGTTACGAAAATTTACAGTAATTTATATACTGTTATGTAATTCATTATGAACTGTTACAAAGTGAATGCCATTAATTCGAAAATTATTATTTTTATTGTCCTCCTGAAGGTCCTGATACTGAATTTCTAGTATTTTTCAAAAATAAAACGACTAACATATTATTTAATATGGGAGAACTTTCCCTGATCGAAATGGTCGAACTTCCTACTTGTAAAAATGTTTCTAAAAAGAAAAAGACGTATTGTGTTTTTAAAGGTAAATATTAATCTTGAACTTATTTTGTTTCCATTGAATCAATCAATTTTTCCAAAAATCAGTATTTGTAAAAATTAAATATTTTTTAAGCTTTGTGGCAATAAATTCAATTTCAGTGCCGACAAGTCATCTCTTTTTTTTTAAATATAAAAATATATGAAACAGATAAATGAACTAGTGCATGTATAGTTGCCAACTATATTATTTAAAAAACCAAAAAATTATAACCCTGGCCTTAATATTAAAACTATATTGCATTAATCCAATTGCAAGCTCCCTCTGGAATACCAGGGAAACAGCAGAGAACGTAACAAATAAAATAAAATTGTCCTTAATCCGCCCTCCTAATTTATGAAGAGTTTATATGTCGCACGATAAAAATTGGCCCGTATCTAATTTCGGTTTAAATTCCGCTAAATTGTATTTAAATGTGACGATACAACGGCTGGTTAGCATAATTGGCTTTTTAATAGTAAGCGGAAAAAGTTAAGCAGCGAAAATGGGGTGTTGGTTTTATGCCATTAAAATGCAAATTACTTTTTGGCGAATATGAATTTTGTATGAAAATATTAAAGTTTTACGTTGACTGATAAAATGCAGCGGGCAAATTATTATTATAGCATGCATATATTAATATTTGTTCCTACATTCCCAGTAAACCTTTTAATAAAACTACTTGTATCCATATCAATTGATTTTGCACCTCAGCAATTGAACGAAATCAGGTAGATAGTTTTAGAACTATTTTATTTCATTTTCGTAAATGTAAGCAAAGCATGTAAAATGTAAGTGAACTTATAAGATTTAATCAAGCTTGTAAGATGTAAACGAGCTGTAAATAAGCGAGTAAGATGTAAGAAATTGAGATTGTAAGGTGTAAGTGAGCATTGACAATCAAAATTTCAAATACTCACTAAAAGTACAAGTTTGAAACACAATTTTAACTCTGAGCTTCATGGTCACAATACACGTAATTCAAAAAACCTCTACATTCAAAATTTCGATCCACAAAATTCGGTAAAAAATCCCTAATGAACATTTCTCGATCCCAATATAATAATCTGCCCCATGAAATAAAAATAAATAATAGATATGATGTTTAGGATTAAGATTGAATGTTTGTTTAATTTTGAATCGTCTTTCTTATTCGTCTTTTTGATTGTGCAATATGTAGTTAAAAATGCGAATAATACCGGTCTCAAAATGAGTTTTTATAACTTCTGGGAATATAATACATGTTGTAACGTTGAGGATGGGAGGCTTACCTGATTTGCTCATCATCCTCAGACGCTCACCTGCATAGCTCAATCAGTTAACAAGAGACTCACAAAAATTTATAGAAGTTAGCAAGGATTGTAATACCACAGAGTTCAGAATATAAATAAAACAAGGATGCAGAATTTCAGTGTGTGTAATGAAAAATAAGTAAGTTTACAAGGTTATGATAATGTGCTAGGCACGGTAAGTATATATTTTTAAAGTTATAATTTTGACAATATATATTAAAGAGATAATTACAAATATGTTGCAAACTTAAATAATGAATCCATCCATCGAATCATTCATACTGGAATTTACTAATAAAATGTTGTACCGTCGAAGATTAAAGAAAATGCAGTCTAGTATTGAGATGAATGAAGTAAATTGGAGGTTAAGAATTTCATTTTACGTAGTGGTGAAATTTTGAAGAGAGGTGAAGAATCCATGTATCGTAAGTGTGCATTGTCCACATCAGGACATGCACGAGGTGAAGCTTTGTAAATCAGTCTTTTGAAGCATCAATGTAAGTATAACCTCACACGTGGTCCGGAAATTTCACGTGTGAGAGATGACAGATATAGGATAATATCTGCATTATGTAATGTACCGGTCAGCAGCGTGTGACACTCGGTAACTAGCTCCTAGACAGCGATCCGTGTCTAGGCCATTTTAAATTATAATATTATGTCAATACATATTTTGTAGTAGGGAAGTATATAAAGCAGGAGGGAATTAGACCTGAAAAAAGATCAAAGAGACTAGGCTGTAATACGTAGTTTGATTCGGGGATAGAAATTGATATTAAAAAGCTAGAACACTTACGATTTCGCCATAATTCCCTCGGTTTTTATGTCGGGACGGCATGTACAAAAAATAGAGACATCCGAACGCCATGACAGTTGCTTTGGAAGGGAATCATAGACCAAAATCTCCGAGCGAGATTTCATTTACCATAGAGCAGATTCTTTGGCAATGAAATAAGGCGGAATAACGGGGTCAAAAGTTAAATTTCTATTTTTAATAAGTTAAAAGAGAGTTAGGAGTGTCATTCTCACGATAGGCGTGAGAATAACATGACAATGTATGATTTATAAGATGTTTTTAAAGAAATAAAAATAATATTTTTTTTTAATAAGTTGGTAATTTTTTTAGAGTAAAAAAGTTATCATTGCTAGAATAATTAAAACGATTTATAGTTCACAACTTCGATTTATAACTTCGGTATTTCTGTTATACGTTTTCATCGTAATAATCGATTATTTCTGGTTGTGGACATCACTATCACGAATTATTTATACATTTTTACAATTCGTTGGGATTCCGTTCTGGAATGATTCCCGAAACAGTCATTAATGCGGCCCTTAAAGCGGCCTGTTTTAATTTTTCTTCTTTATTCAATATTCAGTTTCACGGCCTGGCAATGTACTCGTAAGCGGCTAGGCTCCATCGAGTAAAAAAATGTTTCGCTTTAAGGAAACGGCTCAACATAATCTTGTGAATATTATTATATAAAACATTCTGTTTTCCGTTATAAATTGATGGATTTGTGATAACTATACAAAAACTTATCTAAGAAAGTAATATCATAGAAATTCAAACTTATAACCAATAATATAATCGTTTGTTAAAAGAAAATATTTTTTTAAACATACATATTGAGCATTGAATATATACGTATATATTTGTTTTTTTAAAGAACATTTGAATTTTTACGATTTTCCCAAATATTTCAATTTTTGGGCTACTTTTAAATAGTAGGCAACAACTGTTTTAAACTAGTTATGGTGGAATGGGATTCGATCCGTAGGGAATTTTCCGGAGTCTTCAACCAGCCCCGCTACAAAAAAATTCATATTGACCCCGTCGGGAATCAAATCTTGACCTTGTGCATGGTAGGCACCACGAGGCAGACTAATAATAAAATATTTTTAATTCATTAAGAGCGTATTTTTTTACAATGATTTATTTAGGACTATTAAAAGTGTTCCGCTGAATTAATTAGCATACACTTTTGACACTTCATAATACTACTACTACTCACTGTCTCTTATCCGCACCCAATGGTGCATAGGGCACTATGCACAAGAAAAGAAAAAAAAAAAGAAAATAACATGTAAAATAATATTTTATGTTGACCCCCTACGGGAATCGAACCGCAACCTCATGCACGGTAGCCCAAATACGCTATCACTATGCACAAGGCGGACACCTAATAATATATACTAATAACATACACCAAATATTCGTCTTCTTCTTCTTAATATAGACCTAAGGGTCTGTATGACTCTCGTTCGATGCTGCCTCTTGGGATGTCGACTCACAGCTGTCCTTTCATCTTTTTGCTGGTCGTCCAGGAAGTCGGCGTCCAGGTGGGCAGAGATGCATCACGGATTTGGCTATTCTACTGTCGTCCATTCTCTCAACTTTGCATGCGTATTTCTTCTTCTTTCTATTCCCCACCTGACAACATCCTGGACTTCGCAAGTTGCTCGAATTTGGGGGCTTCTAATCCTGTCCCTCAGAGTTTTCCCGACGATACATCTTAGGATTTTCATCTCCAAGACGTATGGATTTAAGATTGCGTGTGTCCGCCCTTGTTTCAATGCCATATGTCATTATGGGGCGACAACAGGCCCACAACTAATAAAAATAATATGAAATATTTTTTATTCAATGCCCCACCCCCGCCCACGCCCTCTGAATAAATCCGGCCAATTCACAACAGCATCCGCGCATTTATTGTGAGTGTCTGATGAAATTTCCCTCCAGCAGCGGAATAAGAACTCTACTTAGCCAAGAAGTGTACCTTAGTTAGTAAATTCCCTACTGTTATTTTACTCCGCTCTGCAAAGCGAGAAACCCTTTACGTTTATTTATGCAGGGACGGCGCTCTAGTCACGGCGCTATTTTGTCATTTTAACGAGTTTTTAACTTAAAAAGGACATCTGAATTCCACCATTCTGTTATTTCTATTGTGGACCAGATTTCTTTCCTTCCTTCTTTCTCATTTCTTTGCGTATGACTGTGACTTGTTTTGGTTAGGATGTGGATAGGGTGCGGCAGGGGACGCATGAAATAGGTCCGCCAGATAGGATGACTGGTTGAATATTGTAGGTTGTGGTTTGGACTCGGCAGGAGGTTGCTTTTTGCGTCTTCTCCGGGCGTGGTTGACGGGGGGCGGGCGGGAGCTGCTGCGGTTGGGCGGGTGGTGGTTTGTAACTAACTACTAAAAAAAGGGGTAGAATTACTAATATCCCTATCACTGTAAATTTGGGCCAGCTCCTTGAGCAGGTTGGGGTGAATGTGTTTATGACAATCTTAGAGCCGAGACAGTGATAGGGGCAATGAAAGCATTTGGTCGCGTATTTAACCTTCTTTTTTCCGCTTTTTCCAGTTAAAACTGAATCTATTTAATTTCGCGGATTAGCTTTAAAAAATCGGTAGAGTTGTGCTGGACTGAAAAAAGACTCAATAGTCTTTAAAACAGTCTAGGGAAAGGGTGGGGCTCAATGAAAGCCCCACCCTTTCCCTAGACTGCTTTAAAGACTATTGAGTCTTTTTTCAGTCCAGCCAACTCTACCGATTTTTTCAACAAGCTAAAACCGCGATTTTAAGATTGTTAGTGTGATAAAAATACGGATGAATTTACGATTATGTACGCGAACAAATGCTTTCATTGTACCCCTACCACCGTCTCGGCTTATGTATTATAATTGTCATTGTTTCCATCACCCAAACCAACCAGAGTCGGCCCAAATTAACAGTGGCAGGGATGTTAGTTTCTACCCCGATCATTATTTATTAGTAATTACAACCACCCGTGTGGAGACCAGTATCCCGCCTCGCCAGGCCTCCCATCCCAGACATCCACCCGTGCATCCGCGGTCAGGGTGGGGCTTTCACTGTGGACCAGATTTCAGGAAGTCGTCAGTATTTCAGAAATAGTCCTTGCTTCGCGGCTTACGTGGCGTAATGGCTAAGACGCTGAACTCACGATACGGAGGTTCCGTGAACCGTGAACGATTTCCGGTGAAAACAAAATATCAAAAGTGATTTTCCGCTAAGCGGGTGTATTTGATGTTATTCCCCTTTGTTATTGAGCCTTCTGGCATGTTGGGGTGGTTAAATAAATAAAGCTAATGGTTAAATAAAGGATCAAGATAAACATAAGGTGTACCGATGAAGAATCCTATGCACCATTGAGTGCCCATAAGTGAAAATAGCAGAAGTTTTTTTTTTTTCTTTTTCAATCTAATGCTCCCTTAACAGGAGTTTTAACAATAAACTCATTTAAGGACAAATAAAAAGCACATATTCATTTTATTCTAATACGCACTGACATCACTTAGATCACAAAATAAACACAATACATATATACAAAAAGCAGAACCAATCCAATGAAAACATAAAACCTTAAGAAACAATAAAAATTTTAAAGTTTAAAAGAAATCTTTGCGATCTTATGATATTTGCACATTTTTAAATTCTAAATATTATTTGTAATGAAAACGTAAGCGGCTTATGCTTGAAATTAGGAATGAAGTGGTAGAAGAGTGGAGATTCGACCGTCGATCTTTGGACTCACTAACCGCGACGCTACCATTAAGCAACCACCCATTAATTTTGTAGTTATATTATTATAATAAATTAAAATAGATTTAACACCCTATACAAACGAATGGTAGAATTTTTCCTAAACATACCACTCGTAGGCTTTTAATCTTGTTCAGGGTTGTTATTCTCAATCCCGGGTAATATAAGGTTAAGGAGGTACAAGGGCTAATCTTGGGAGGGAAATAACGGTGCTGGGCGGCAAATGCAATTTCAGGGAAATTCCCACAAACTTTCAGGATATTTCAGCTTAATTTCAAGGCAACCCGCTCACTTCATGCCTCATTTAGGCGTGTTAAGTAGGAGAAGAAAAAAATCATAAGTAATTTGATTTGAACAGCCAATAATACTACAGAGCGTCTTAAATTGGTTTGTTATTAAAATTAATTAATGAAAATACAGTATAATGAATAGTTTTATAGCTACGTGATAATTAGAATTCGTTTAATATAAGGACATTCATGCATAAATTATGTAGGTACCTATCTAGTACTAATAAATAAAATATACAAAATTACAATGATTAAACTATACACCCATAAAATTATTTCTTTGTTGGCTTATTATTAATTAGAAATCGGGTATATACTGTCAATAATGTTGAGTGAAGTGCAACTAATACAACGTACATACAACCTATAAACATAATATTATTCATATTGACCTATCTGTAGAGCTTTCATAGTAATGGAAATCTAAGTGAGAATAATATTGAATAAATAACTTTTTTTTGTGATACAGTGTCAAAGATTTGTTCAAAACCTTTAATAGTTATTTTAGAATTATCCCAACGATATTATTGATATCCCAACAGAAACAGAGAAACTCTGGAAACGAATGTGGATTATCTAGGCGTTTACAGGGCTTATGACCTGTCATTGGCTGGGGTGAAGTGGCCACTTGATGTACTACAACATTTCCCATTCCGCCCATCATATGACAACCATATATGACAAATTTTTGAAACTTCTATATACTATATTGAACTAGTCTTCGTCGTTCCGCATTACAGAAAATTTCTATGGTGGTGACCTCTGTTGAGAAGATTGTTAAGCATTTTTTGTTAGTAAAAATATTATATGCTATTATAATTATTAAAAGGGCAATAGTTTTGGCCTTATTCTCTATCCTCTTTTATGTATGAAGTTTAAAATGCGTAGCCTAGAAAAAATCTCTACATCCCCAGATCTAGGTTGTCGGAAAATCTAGGTTGTCTCCTTCCAAACTTCATGCTTTTCAAACTGAAAAAGTTTTCATGTCTTTAACATGTTTCTGCAAAATTCACTCTCCTGCTTTCGATTTCAACAATTTGAAGTTTCTCGCCAATTCGCCCCTCAGATGCGACGCCATTTTCATACGACACAGGCATAAATCGCTTCCACTTTTCTCAATTTCCTTTCCTGGGACATAACCTAATTTATCTGCAACCCTTGGAATGATTTGCTGATCCACGGTACACCTTTACGAACCGCCGCTGGGGGGCGCTACCATCGCCCTGCCATGTGGAATATGCACGGTGCCACACAACTCAACAGCTTTGATAAAAAATCGACCATTTCGTTTTTAGCATTCTATTCACATGTTCTCTGCATACTTTATTAAAAGAAGATTATTTATTATTAATATTCAAAGCATTGACTTTGTGGTCCAACATTTTAATATTATGTTAATAAAATTTGTATAAAACCACTCACCGACTTTTCTGTCTACCGGTTTCGAGACGTAACCCGTCTCTTCGTCAGGACAACAACACTAAACCAACATGCAAATACCACTAAACACCTTCACCATAGTAGATTTACAAAAATATAAAATCGACATGCTGATTAGACACATGCTTCACTACGCCACCACCGAGGGTTAATGATTTATGAAGCTAATATTTTCAAAAGGATTAACAATTAGAAATATGTGTCTAATCAGCATGTCGATTTTATATTTTTGTAAATCTACTATGGTGAAGGTGTTTAGTGGTATTTGCATGTTGGTTTAGTGTTGTTGTCCTGACGAAGAGACGGGTTACGTCTCGAAACCGGTAGACAGAAAAGTCGGTGAGTGGTTTTATACAAATTTTATTTACATAATATTAAGAAGATTATTTAGTTTTCACTTGGTCTTAAAAATACTATTT